>JAAGAY010139639.1:0-22096 GCA_011801015.1 Ardeotis arabs
TTTTTCATTTGGAGTGCAGGAGAGAGGAAACGTGTTTAATCCGTGCTGATAAATCTGGCCTTTCAGTAGAGGAGCTGCTCCTGATCAGCAGCTTCAAGCAGGGATTACCACAATGGTGTGGGAGGAAATGCAGCTGAGAGAATTGCATTTTGAGACGCCTTCCTTCAAGGCACGCGGTCAGGTGCCTCCCCGCTGTTTGTGCGGGTGGTGCTGCGGTGATGCCGGAGCCAGGGAACTGTGCTGCTGTCCTGGAGAGAGGTCTGGGAGGAGGGGGCCTTGAGTGGTGGGTTGCAGGGAGGTGAGGCAGGGAGGCTGGAGGAAAGCTTCCAGGCTCGGGAGAACCTTCTGCTCCGGGCTGGGTTTCAGTGCTCTAATGGATGCACTCTTTATTGTTACCTGTCTCCTATAAAATCTGAAGCCAACAAGCTGCTCAAGGGAGCAGCACGTTGCCAGCAAGCCCTGAAAAAGCCTTCAATTGCTTGTAAGGGCTCTGGTGAAACTGGAGCAGTACATCACACAGTGCAATTGTGGGTTGATGAACTTAATAAAATCTTATGATCCAAACATCAGTTTATATGTGTTTTTTCCCTTCCCTCCCAACTTTGACACTATCCTCACAGAATTTCCTACGCTGCCAGAACAACAAGACGAACTACAACTTGGTGTGCGAGACGCTGCAGTTTCTGGACTGCATCTGTGGAAGCACAACTGGTGGACTTGGACTTCTTGGCCTGTATATAAACGAGAAAAACGTAGCGCTGATCAACCAGACGCTGGAAAGTTTGACCGAGTACTGTCAGGGGCCTTGCCACGAAAACCAGGTAAAACATCCATAGCTGAGAAAGCATTGCCCTTTCTCCCTGCGCCCGCAGCGTGTGCTCGGCTGGACATGGGCTCTCAGTCTGCTGGGCTTGTGTTGCCTTACAACACCGCTCACTTTACTTGCCTGACAAAGGGGTTTTGGGGTTCCCCCCCCAAATAAATTCATAATAATCAACTTATCTTTCTCAAGGCCCCCTCTGAGGAGTTGAACCACTCGAAGCAGCAGAGACTTTTCTGCTTTCTGAGGATTTAGGTTGTTTTATTAGACTTGACAGACAGGGAAAGTGGGGAATTCTTGAAATACTTTACAGTGAAAATGTTGCTAAAACCAAACTATGCCTGTTGTAAATGAAGCCAGAAATGTGAGTTTTTAGGTGCTCAAGATCTCCAGTTTGCTCCAGGGGGAAGGATCGGAGGGCAGGGACAGCCATACTGCTCAGCCGTGCTTTTGCACTTCCCCTTCCCGCAGGTTGTACAGCGTGTTTTGGAGCAGCATCACCAGTTAGTCAGGCCCATTTCGTCTGCCTTTGGTCTGCATGCAGCTCTTGCTGTAACTGTTCCAGTGAGTCAAATGAAGTCAGAAAGTCTGGAGTGAACTGTACTGAAGAGATAGCTGCCCCAGAATAGTTCTCCAGACTCGGGCCGCTCTGTGACGTTGACTCAGCAAGTAAAGGTGCAGAGCGTTAGAGAACGCTTTTCCTGTTGGGCTGGCGTGACCTAGGAAGTCCTGCATGCTGGGGTGGGTGTCACTCTTCTGACAAGCAAAACTCTGCACATACAGCCAAGGATATCTGCTCGTTTTCTCCATTTGCATCCTATTTGAACCGTAGTATGGTATGGAAAGACTGGAATATGACTGTTCAAAGTCTTCAGGAATATCTGTCCTTTGAAGTGCCGTGTCTTTGTGCACTCAAACGTAATTTACAGCAGAGCTAAACAAGTGTAGCGGAGGTGACCGACGTTCAGATGAAATCGTAACCATGCGAGAGTGCGCATGAGGCTGGTCATGTCAGTCCGTAACTGCCAGCTTCTCTCTGTTCCACCGATCGGGGGAATAACAACCTTGAGAGATGGGTATGGAGCTTGGCAGTGGAGCTCAGCGACAGAGCAGAGCTCTGGGTTTTGAAGGCAGCAAGCTGGGCAATTTGTACATTTTAGTTCCTGACCATTACAAAAGCAGAGTTAAAGGGTGAGCAAGGTGGTTGTGGAAATTCAGATTGTTTGGTTAGATGGGACTGAAGTAGGTGTTGATTGGCACATCTGAAATAAAGAAAACTCTCCCTAATCTTGGTAAAACAGTGTTCTGCCTTAGCTGTGTATTCAGCTGGACGCTTTGGCGTGTAAATGCTTCGTTTATCAGCTGTGTGGCTTTCCGCTTTCCCAAGATGGGGTGGTTTCTGTAGGACATGCCATGGCTGATGACAGGAAAAGCTTGAAACAAAATGCCTTGGTCTTTTGTTATGGCATGGACTGGCGTCCTTTGTTCAGTTACCCATATCAAATAGCTTAGGAGGTGATGAAAGAGGTGGCTCTTCTCTTCTGGCTGGGTCACCAGCCTAGGCTGGATTTTCAGTGCAGAAAATGAGTGAAGTTTGAATTTTCTTTGGACAGAACTGCATCGCTACTCACGAGTCCAACGGTATTGACATCATCACCGCGTTAATTCTCAACGACATCAACCCTTTGGGAAAGAAGAGGATGGACCTTGTGTTGGAACTGAAGGCAAGTGAATATTGTGTGCAATCCATGGTAACAGGAAGATGAAACATAATTTCATTGTTGGAAGTATGTGGGTGTTTATTATAGCCCAATATTTATAAGTGCCAAAAAAATTACATGCATCAGCGAGCTGGAGGCAGTGCCCAAAGATTGTTTGTCACAGGAATTTCAACTTTTAAATGATAACATGGAGCCAGCAGTTTCAGATGGGGGGATGCAGGCAGTTAAGATACGCTGAGGAATCCTAAAATAATTTCCAGTTAAAAATTTAAACCCGATTAAAACTTCTCTGTTGTTGGTGAGCTGTTACACATGCAATGGAAGTAAAACTGTCCAATTTCCTACAACTTTACTGCTGGTGTTTAATCAGTTAATGTTTAATCATCAAGAATTTTTTAGGACTCTTTGTATTAATACTGAAATAATCAGCCTGGTGCTGGTTTCAAAATACACTAGCACGGTATCTTCTAGCAGCAGTAGTCACAGAGCGCTCCTGCTTCAGCATTTGTTTTAGAAATATTTCTCCTCTGACTTACTGTCCTGCCCTGTAGTGCAATGTCTAGTTGCCTTCCGTTGCCGCCTCACACCATTATTATGGGTGATGTGGGCTTTCTGTTATTCTAAATAAAAAATGCTTTTAGACTCAATTAGCGTTATACTTCAAAATTAAATACTTTTATTGGTTTTTATTGTCAGTCATGATGGATTTTTATCTCAATTGCTTGTATTACAGTAGTCTGGTGCCTTGTAGCTTCCCATTTCCTCCCTGTTTCTTGGCACGAGCAGGTCACACAGTAATTTTCGGTTAAAAGCAGCGAAGCACATCTGTGCCTTCAGCCTTGCCTGCCCTTTGATTTAATCAGCAGTATCTGGAGTAAAGCTGAGCTGCACCATTTTGGAGTTGCTCCTTCTGGGAAGCAGGGATGGCAGGGGTCAAGCTGGGTACCCTTGTTTTTTGGCTCCTGGCAGTGACTGGTGGTGTTCTTCCCTCCCTTCAGAACAATGCTTCGAAACTGCTCTTGGCGATCATGGAGAGCAGGCATGACAGCGAGAACGCCGAGAGGATCCTCTACAACATGAGGCCCAAAGAGCTGGTGAGTCTCTGGTCGCTCCAAAAGTCCCGACTCCCTTCAAGCCGGATGCAGCAGCACTGGGGAGACTGGGGCAACCACATCTACCCCAGGCGTGCTGCAAGAGGTCTGTGCAGGGGTCACTGCCATCTGAAGAGCTTTCAAGGATGTAGTTGAATGAGTGCAATATCCACAGGGGACAGGTCTGTCTTGCTCCCAAGCAGCACGAGGAATTAGAGAAGCCTTGCTGAATGCTAGGGAGGGGGCATTCAGCATCCTGCGTAAGGCAGGGCAGGAGCATCGTCTGACGCTTTGGAATGCACGTGTAGAAGCCATTTGCACGAGAGAGAGAGAAACAAAAAGTTCTTGTGACCTAACAGCTGTTCAGTAGACTGTAGCAGGCTTTTGGGCTGGTTAATGTGTTAACTGGTGAAAACACAAACAGGACTTTGCCAGTACAGCTGAAGCACTGTCGCCGTGTCTCAGTGCACGTCGCTTTGAAGGGGGCTGGAGGTCAGAATGTGATGCACCGTGCCACGAGGGTGGCCCAGAATGTATTACAGAATATACTACCTAGAGGGGAACGTGAAGTTTAGCTGCTTGTGTGGATGAGCTAGGCTGGAGGTGCTGAGTTCAGGTCTTCTGGTTTGTCCTGGGTGTTGAGCAGCCCACTCGCCTCTCTTGAACGTGTGTGCTCAGCTCCTTGTTGCTTCTGTAAGAGTGGCGAATGTATGCTGGCCTTAGCAGACTTCAGCCCGAGCCGTCTCTTCATTGGCCTGTGTCTGTCTGTCTAGGTGGAAGTGATAAAGAAGGCTTACCTGCAAGGAGAAGTAGAATTTGAGGATGGAGAGAACGGGGAAGATCTTGCGGCATCTCCAAGGAACGTGGGACACAACATTTACATATTAGCTCATCAGGTAGAATTTCACCTACTGGTTTTGTAGCATCAAGTGTTGCAAACTGTGAAGAGCAAGAGGTCTGCTCTTCCCTGAAATGGTTTTAACGGCCTGTCTCTGAGACAAACTTGCTGCACATTCTCCTTCTATCAGAGCAAATGCCAACTCTTAAAGAATCAGAAAAGAAAATTCTATAATATAAGAGAATTTTTGGAGTTTTGTTTTATAAGGGGAAGCAAGCAGTCTCTTGACCAAATTTCTGAAGACATGTGATTCCAGTTCTTGGCAGAGCTGGGGAGCAATGTATTATTTTTCAACTGTATCAGAGGTTACTGTATACTCCCAAAGAAATTCTACTCACAGATCAGTTTAATCATAAGCAGAAATCTCACTCTGATTTTGTGGTTCTTTATTGGTACAATGTGGTGTTTGAAAGGTAAAAGACCAAGGTGGGGAAAAAATATATCTAGACCTACTGAATATATTGATGCTACATACATCACTCCACTAGAGACTACTCTTGTTCCTTTAGCACCTGAGAAGAAAAACCATCATTTTGCTGTAAAATTAATTTAAAGCACCCAGAAGCATTTTTGGAGTAGTGCTCTGGGCATCTACTTTTCCATTGCTGCACGTTTTCTCTTCTGTTCCTGCCTAGACGCCTGTGTGATTAGCGCAGCTTTGAGTTAGGGTGAGGGCATGTGAATGTTCAGAAAGTTTCCCAAGTCAGACAAAGGGTGGGAGAGGATGGGTAAAAGAGTACAACACGGATATTAAAAAAATACAGATTTGAATCATTCTGAGTTGCTCCCAAAATAGAGCTGCAGGGTGTCTGGTTGGAACAGAACAAGCCTGCTGTCAACTTTGCCCTTTCCTAGCAGCTGACTGCATACTATGTCTTTTTTTATGCCAAAAATCAGAAATTTAATATCATAGAGAGACATCTGGTGTCTCCCACTCCCTTTGCATTCCTTTATTTTAGTTGGCTCGTCACAACAAAGAGCTGCAGAACATGCTGAAGCCGGGAGGTCAGATAGAGGGAGACGAGGCTCTGGAGTTTTACGCCAAGCACACGGCACAGATTGAGGTACGGGGAAACTGGTGGCTGCTGGGAGGTCTGGGGGCCATGATCCACTGCGGAAAGAGCTGCTCGGGAGAGAAACAGCGGAGTTAAACACCGTTAGATGTGGTGTTTTGGTTGAACTGACTACCTGTGTGTGGACTGTCATCTTTGACATAAGAATGTACATGTACTTTTTTTTTTATTTTATTTTTTTGACAGCCGCTGGGGGGGAGCTATTTTTGAGCTGTCATGTGTGGGCTTAAAGATGGAACGGAGCAGAGCTCTGTTGGCAGGAGGAAGTGTAACTTCGCTTCTGTTCCGTTTTGGCCGGTGCTATTGCCGAATCCATGAAGTTGGTGATAGCTTTTGCTGTTCTTTCTGTAGGAAAATGTCAGTTTGGCCTTATGTACAGTCTAAGATGCTTTTTAAAAGTAAAACACACACAAACATGGGGAGTTCACAACACTCTCTAATAAGCAAGATGAATATAACTATTACTCCTCATACTTGCCTGTGCGGTCTGTGGCTAAAATTTGGAAAGGTTCCTCAGTTGTGCGACCAGATTGCTCTGAAATTCAGAGCAGGATGTGCTGGGCCCCTTGGAAGTCTCAGCGAAGAACAGCATTTCCAGGATAAGACCACAGCCATGAAATTATCAGTCTTGGAGCTAAGTGTAGGCCTGCTTTGAAAGGTAAATTAAATGAAGTCTCTGTCAAGGTGCTGTTCTGTGGAAATGTGTCCAAGTTTCTTTATGTAGCTGGTTTGAAAGGAGGGGAAAAAAAATGTAGACTAACAAAAAAATAAACGCATGCAATAATTAGGAAGAATTCTAACAAGGCTGCTCTTCAGATTGTCAGGTCGGACCGTACCATGGAGCAAATAGTCTTCCCCGTGCCCAGTATCTGTGAATTCCTCACGAAGGAGTCCAAGCTGCGGATATATTACACCACGGAGAGGGATGAGCAAGGCAGCAAGATCAATGACTTTTTCATGAAATCGGAAGACCTCTTTAATGAGATGAACTGGCAAAAGAAATTGCGAGGTAGGTTGCTGGTGCCAGCGTGGTTGTGTGGAGCGTTACCAGCACAGCGCTGAGGTCAGGTTTTCGGAGTTGGAAACGTTGACTGGGTAGCAGATGGTTCCCCAGTGTGGCAGCAACCTTGATAATTGTTTGAAAGAGTCTGCTCCTCTGCACGGTGGCAACGTGCTGTAGTGAAGTCGAGCTTAATGCGAGAGCAATATGGACCAGCTGGAGGGGATCCAGGGGAGAGTGGTAAGAAGGTTCACAGGTCATCTTTTTTAAGATCCGACAAGAAGGAAGGAACAAATTTGTGGCGGCTTAGCTTAAATGAGAAGGCATTTGGTGGCAGGGAGAAGTGGAGAGGACGCAGCTGAAGACAGCAGGGGTCTGTTCTCCCCTGCGCTGGGTACGCGAAGCAGTTCCCTCGCATTGCAGGGAGGAGTGAGGCTGGGTGATGCAGCGTGGACTTACGGCCTCTCCAGCAATGGAGGTATTTAAGAACAGGTTAAACGTGCGTTCTCCAGTAATGGTAAAAGTAGAATTCACCCTTCCTTTGGGCAAGGAACAGACTGGCTGACGTGCCAACTAAGTCCCTTCCAGCCCTCTGATGCTAAAATATCTGAAAGCAAACATTTTCAAGCACTGCTTTTCCCTCTGAGGTTCCCATTGGCAGGTAGGAACACTTTTAAAATTACATTTTAATTCCTACAGTGCCACCACTTCCCCCAGTAAACCTCCTAAGTCGCTTGCCTAAAACTATATTTTTTTAAAAATTGATTTCTTGTTTTGTCAAAGGAGAAATGTTGCCCATGAGGCTCAGCCTCAGTGGGCAGTGACGAGTGATTAGAATTTACCAACAATGACCCTCTGAAGTGTGAGAGATAAAGCAGTTATTTCCTGCTCAAGTCAACATCTGCCATCTGATACCACTGCTGTTCCCCATGCTTAAATCAGCTGAACTCCAGTTGTTAGCGCGAGGGCACAGACTGGTCCAGAACCTCCTGGAGCAAATGTGAGAGTGGACTTCACTGTATGGTGCCTGCTCGGCCAGACCATCCGCACCGGCGTGGTCAGCAAAGGTGTTTCCCGACAGAGACCTTGCTGGTACCCAGCCAGCGTTGCATATCATAGGAAAAAATTTGGTGAGAAGGGACCTCTTGACCTTCCTCATTCTGAAAATTATTTTTTATAACGTTATTTCCCTTGTTGCAGCCTCTGAGGATTTCATTTCACCCTTCCACTGTGCACTCTGTCACCTCCAAGAGGAGCCTGGACCCTTCCCAGTTTGTTTTTGGGATGCATATGCGCAGTGCACACTAGAGCTGATGATGCGTCGCACGTTTGGTAGCAGAAACTCAATATTAGTGGGATTGTTGGGATGTATGTATAGATGTATGTTAATAGATCTTTTAACAGAGAAAAGCAATTATAATCATATTACTTAAAATTATCAGAGTCGGGTACATATAAGACCACCTGAAACTTGGCCAGCTGTACTGAATTGTTTTTCATGTGTACGAAATAGAGTGGGGCTGTTTCCACTGAACGATGGGTTAGTGCTCCTGACAGCATTGAAATCCCCAGGAAGCTGCTTCCTAAAATGACTTGTAAGAGCTCTACGAGAAATATGGGAGCAAATGGCATCCTAAACAAATGGGCAACTTTGTCTTTGACAGCACAGAATCACAGGATGGTTTGGGTGGGAAGGGACCATTAAAGCCCACCCAGTGCAACCCCCCTGCAAGGAGCAGGGACATCTCCAACCAGATCAGGTTGCTCAGAGCCCAGCATCCATATATTTTGTTATTTTGTCGTCTGAGATACTTCAGTTGTCTTTGAGGCTCTCTCCAGGCAAGCTGTGAGCCTTCCAAACCCAGGCAGGAGGGCTGCCAGGGCAATAGTCCGTGCCCGTCCCCCAAGAAGGTTTAAAGCAAAGCCCAGAACTTTGTAACGACCCTTCGTGTAATGATTTCATACCAATTCAACCTGCTTACAAATTCTTCCAGTTCAAATGAAATGGAGAACAGAAATAATGTAGAAATCAGTGTGTCGTATATTCAAAACCCTGCCACATTGCATTTCGGTGAGGCTTAATAAGTGCCTGGCTAATTAGGTGCAACGAAGCTGGTGTTCTTACAGTGGCGGGGCAGCTTTGTGAGTTCTTTCCTTTGCATTCAGCTGTGCAATACATTTGCTTTTTATGTGCATTTCAACTCAATAAAATGAGGCATTGTATAATTCTTTTTACCCATTTTTTTTGGAAGAGGTGATTTGCTGAGGACAGCCGGTGGCTACTGCGAGGCTCAGGGTTGCTGCAGTCATTAATTCACTCTCCAGCCCCAGAGTTTGCATTTTCTTTTCCCTAAATTTCACTGTGAGCTGCTTTTCCTTTGCTGTCTGATATCTGCATGTTACCTCCTTCCAACAGGGAAAAACACTTGTTCTTCCCCTTCTTCGAGAGCGTTTTTAAGAGGGTTTTTCCCACTCTGGCTGTCAGGAGTACGCAATTTGCTGTACCCCAAGCCTGCAGGAGCTACCGTCAGGGGATTTTGCCTTGGTGCAGAGGAGTTACTGTAAGGCAGCTTCTCAGCCGTCCTCGCCTTCTGGTCTGCAGCCACTTCGGAAAATGAATCTCTTTGCTTTCTGTGCCTCTGGATTCTAGCTGCGGAGATTATGAAAATCAGGAGGCTTCTTGAAAAGTATTTCTGCATACCGCTGAGAATGGAAAGTGCGCAGCTGTTTCACTGCGCGCCTGGCTCTGTGCAGATGTGCTCGTGTCCTTCGCCCCCGGGCAGAGCGAAGGCCAGGCCTAAACGTTTTCACTTTATTGCTGTGTAGCTGTGCTGCATTTTGTCTTAATTTTCCCCTTGCCCTGTGTTTCCTGCGTTGTCTGGCTTGCTGCAGCAGAGGAGAAGTTTGAAGGTGGGCAGTGTTGCGGGCAGCCTGACTCCGAGGGATGGGGCAGAATCTCAGAGTGGACACATCTTCCTCCTCCTAATTGTTCTTTGTGTGACTCAGGACAGGTTTCCCCTAATAATATACTTCGAAGTCCTTGACCGCTGCATTTCTGTACTCGTTCTCATGTTGCTACCAAATCATGTTTGGAAATACTTTCCTTTTTAACGCGAGCCCTTTGCCTTAAAGCACTATCAGGAACCTGGAAGTACCCCAGAGATAAGGAGCAATCAAATCAACTTCACAACAAGCCATGAATATCACTACTGTTGATGCTGTGCTTTTGGGCAAACTGAAAAAAGACTAAGTTTTAGTGGAGATTAGTTTTTTATATAGACCTCTTAGTTTTTAAATGCTCCATTAAAAAGAATCGTTTTTCTCTTTCACAGCTCAGCCTTTCCTATACTGGTGTGCCCGCAACATGTCCTTCTGGAGCAGTATCTCCTTCAACCTGGCTGTCCTGATGAACCTGCTCGTAGCATTTTTCTATCCATTCAAAGGAATTCGAGGAGGTACCAATATTTAACATATAAAAAATATGTGAACAAATAAGGTAGAATGAGTCAAATTCTGCCCCCCACTTGTTTCTGTGTATCCCTGTTTATTTCAGTGGGGAGAGGAGAACAGAAATTGGCTTTTTTTTTTATTGCCTTGATTTAAATTTTGCTGTTTTCTGACTTATTCTGGAGGCATTTGTAAGTAAAATGTAGAGCTATACTTTTTCCTAGGGGAAAAAATTATCAAAGGCAGACATCCACCTTTAATTACTTGACTGTTCTACTTTGTTTCAAGGTTCTGTAATTAAGTATTGAGCTAAAAATATGAAAAATGTTAATTTGTTGTTTTCCTTGAGCTTGCATTTTATTAATGTCATTTTCTGTAAAATCCTCATGGTTACCTAGCACTTCAGGAGGCCTCTGAGTGCTGGGCTGGGGTGAGTGAGGTTTCCCTGCCTTGGCAGGTGAGGTGTATGGGGGCGAAGTGACCGGCCTCGTGCTGTCAGAAGCCGATGGAGGATGCGGAGAAAGAGCCTGTTTCCCCTTTGGTACTGTCTCTGCGAGGAGCCCCTTACACCTGCGAGCACCAGGAGCAGGGGATGCCCACGGAAGCGGGGAGGAGCACGCCAGCTGCGTCCCCTGGCTCGGGAGCATCCTGCTGCTCCGAGGTTTCTTGCCATCGGTGGGCAGCAGCTGGGCTTGCTCTCGTTCCTAACACAAAGCATGGGTTAATGTGTGTGGTTCGCGTGGGATTGCACAATCCTGCTGTAGTAGCTCTTGTGGAAGCGGCTTTAGATCCAGATGGTGTGTTTGTGCGGTGGTGGTGTTCTTACAGCCCGTTCAGTAAACACTTCCAGTGGAGTCCAGATGAGATCCAGCTGCTCTTCCTGAGGTACCGCCTCTCCCAGGAGATGCACCCCAGGGTGGCTCCAGGGTTGGGGTCACATCAGCAAGAATGGGGAAATCTGGAGGAATACTCATGTGAATGCCTCTATCGTGTTTATGGCTTGCAAAGCTGATGTAGAGGGAATGTCTAGGTAGAAGCTTTTCCTGTATCCGTGTAAACTGGAGTAAATAAGGACCCCAGTAGTAAAACCTCATCCTGGAGAGGGTGGTTCATGTTCAAACCTTCACTTCCCTTTCTTTGAGATTCATAATGCAACAGGGCCAGTTAGGTGCTTATCTCTTCCTGTTGAACTTCCCTCTCTGTCTTTCTCGTGTTCACTGCCAACTACGGAACCCAAAGACAACCCAAGACCTGACCATAAGGAAATTATCAGCCGTGTGTGCAGCATACAAGCCACTTCACCTTTTTTACAGCTCACCAGTTGATTTAGATTGAGGAGAGCTGGATTTTTGTCCAGGTTTGATAGCAGCTTATGGTCACAGTGGGCATGGAAAAATGTGCTTGGGGCTTCTGCATCCTGATGAAGCCTGTGAGAAGGTACAGGGTATTTTAGACCAGAAGCCGGCGTTCCTGAGAGCAGGAAGGTTATACAACATCGTCTGCAGCATCAGGCTGTGGTTTCGGCTGCTGTACCTCTGCGTCGCACCCCGTGGCAGCAGACCACAGCGCTACCCGCATCCCGTTCTGCCCCGCAGCTGGTTGAAAGGTTTAACAAGCATGAAGAGCAACTGAACTTTCTGTTGCTAGTTTCAAAGATCACAAGTTAAAGTTTAAAGGTCTGTATTTATGGCTGCGAGGAAAGCTGGTAATTAAATGAGTTCGTTGAGATTGCCAGTTGCAGGACTGGAGGGGTCATTTGGCATTTTGAAGATGCCCTACCCTATGTATTTGAAATTTGATAAAATTTTGATAAAATCTCTTCCTTTACTAATTGCAATCAAAAAGGAAAAATAAATAAATACATGTGTATTTTATATTTAGCTTTTTTAAAAAAAGACTCTTTAAAACCAACCATTTTGGAAGAGTTGTCAGTGAATTGCTTCGATGTGGTGAGCTGAGCAGCTGATGAGCACCTGACTGTAGCAGAAGCCGTAAAATTTCTGCCTTCAGGAGCAGAACCAAAACTGGATGCCTGGAATTCGGTACTGGAATGGTGAAAATTCCAGAGACCGGGAGAGCTTCCTCCCGGTTACTTGTTCCTCCTGCTCACAGTCGTGTCGTGGGATCCACGTGCTCGCAACAAGGCTCTGGCATCAGGTTGGGTGCAGACAGCTGATGTCGAGTGGCTTGGTGAGCTTCCTTTGCCAAGGGCTAAGACACCGCTCCCAGTTTGCTCTCCGTCTCTCTCCATCCCTAGGAAGGAGAGATGAGCCTGTGCCCTGAGCCCCACTCCTTCCTGCGATTATTTACCTGACCCAGGTCCCGTTAAGGTCTTTTTACGTCACGGCGTTGTGCTCCTTGTGCTGGTGAGCAGTCCGTGGCATCAGGCCAGTGGGTGTCACAGGCAACAGCTGGGGATTCACTAACTCTAGTTATTTTTGCAGGCCTGCTGGGAGCTGCTGAAATTTGTAAAAGCAAATATATCCATGTGCTGTGGATGGCTTTGTGATAGCTGGGATGCTCAGACACCGGTGCAGGTGCAGGCAGGATCCATCAGGATCTGCCTTTCACAACACTTCCCAAATCACTCCTAAATGTGTTTCTACACCTTTTTTTTTTTTTTTTTTTTTTTTTTTTTTTCCCCTCCTCTCTCCCCTCTCTGTGCTGTGTATCGGTCCGACTCAGGTGACTGTGCCGAGCTCCGCACCTTTTGCTGTCTGACAGCTCCAGCGGCAGCGGCGTAGCTCTGGGATCCCAGACTCCCTGCAGGCAGCGGAAACATCTGTTCAACTTCACACTTATTAAGTTTTAATTTCCATCTCTCCTCTGCTGTCTTTATTAATGTACAGTGATTTGGAACAAAATTAAATGGCGGCTCGTGGTAGTCAGATGAGAGGAATATTGCCTAAGCTTTCTGAGTCTGGGCGGGGGAGAGAAAAAAGCCCTCAGTGAGTATCTGGCAGTAAGGCACAACAGAGCTCAGTCCCTGCAGACAGGCTGCAGAGTGCTAGGAAATTTGGGAGGTCTTGCCTTTTTGTCTAGTGAAGTACTAGCTGCTTGAGGAAAAGCATCTTTTTCATGTCAGTTTTAAGAAAAAGATGTCTCTTGCATCCTGCATAAAGCCAGGATGACGTCTCTTATATTCTGCATAAACCCTGGTAAACGGTACCTTCAGCTGAGCGTTTTTAGGGCTCTTTCAGAGAAGTGTATTTTTAGCAACATGGGCTGGTGTTATGTAAGCAGACAGTCTCATGGGACGGTCTAAATAGAACCAGAAATAGCAAGAGATGGCAAAAACTGGTACGAGGTTTTTGACCAAAAAGCATAATAGGGGAATCTGCGGGGAATCTGGACTTGGAGGAGCGCGTTGTCTGTCCTCACCAACCCATTCAGCGCCTCCGCAGAACACCTCTCCTTTTCAGCATTCAAGGTATACAAGTAACGAACACTGAAATGAAGAATCCTGTCATACTGGCGCTTGTCATTTACATAATGCTTTAGTAACAAGTTTGTAATTAAAATCTGCTGAAGGCATTGGGCTCGGATGTTCCACTTCCCGCGTTGAAATCAGTAACGTCTGAACACGAGGCTTAGTGATGCTCCGCCAAAGATAAGATAACGTGGCGTTTATTTGGTTAGTTTGGCTTTGATTTTTTTTTTTGGTTACACAAAGTACTGACATGAGTTTTTTTTCTCTCCACGCCAGGTACGCTGGAGCCCCACTTGTCAGGCTTGCTGTGGACAGCGATGCTGATCTCCCTGGCCATCGTTATAGCTCTTCCGAAGCCACACGGCATCCGAGCCTTAATTGCTTCTACAATATTACGGCTGATATTTTCAGTTGGTTTACAGCCTACTTTATTTCTTCTGGGTGCATTCAACGTAAGTATCGAGTGGGCTTTTTTGACGTTCTCTCGCGTTTTACGTAAGAGTTTCTTACCTGCTCAGGAAGATGTCGGGCAAAAATAGCCTGGGACGTTGTGGTGGAACTGGTGGGAGGAGTAATTCCCGCTTTGAACTGTTTCTAGCAGGAGTGCTTTGCTGTTCTTCATTTAATCCTGGTTCCTCAGACTGGAGACCTCAGTTTTGCCACAGTCTAGGAAGGGCTCCCAGCCCAGCCAGCAATGTGAAGAAGTCTCTGTGACCCCGAAGTACTCTGTTATTAGCTCAAACCTGTCTCCCGTTCAGCGACTAAGCTACGGTGTTTTTTGGGGTTGTGTAAGGTTCACTGACCAATGGGTTTCCCAAATGTCTGTCTGCAGTCTACCTGCCAGCCAAAAG
The DNA here is from genome assembly GCA_011801015.1 of Ardeotis arabs. Taxonomy (NCBI): domain Eukaryota; kingdom Metazoa; phylum Chordata; class Aves; order Otidiformes; family Otididae; genus Ardeotis; species Ardeotis arabs. The sequence goes on from JAAGAY010139639.1 coordinate 14,332, forward strand.
CTGCTGCTAAGCAGTTTGCTCCGGTAATGTGTGGCTGAGCGTGTAAGCTGAGCTGCCAGAGAATCGTTAACACTCAAACCCAGATATTGTGGTCTCCGGTGGCAAGTCTGCCAAAAGCGTTTCTCTCTGAGTCAGCAGGAGCTGTGCAAAGATGCATCTGCTCCAAGTGTTTGCCTTCATCTCGAGGTGCCCAGCTTTCAGGTGCATCATTTAATAGCACTCCTCGTCTTCAGAACACATCACCCAGTGTCCTCTGCTACGGAGTCGGGGTTGGGCTGTGAGGGGGCTGGTGGTGGTTGTTGGTAATTGTAGCATTTAGCAGTTCCAGGTAAGTCAAAGGCAGCTCTTCTGCTGATGATGGCTGGTGCTTCCTGGTAGGGTTACATCCAAGAATGAATTGCTGAGGGAATCTGGAGCACTTGCTTATGAGGGAGCGTTTCAGAAGCAGAAGGGTTGCTGTAGGCTGGGGAGCTATTTGACTGCGTGAAGTGCCACGCTTAGAACAGGGTTTGGGTGCTTTTATAGGTTCACCTCTCACACCAGGGAGTGTTTTTACTTTATTCTTTAAATCTTGGTCTTGATGCCCTTCAACAAGAAGCTGGACACAGGAGTCAGTACACATGTTTTATTAGATATGTGGAGTTTTGGTTTTGACTTGCTGTCTCAGCTGCACAGAAAATGCAACAGACCGCAGGGTTTGACTGATGTGTAAAACCCTGTTGTGTAACAGACAGTTCAGCACAGTTGTTGATATCATCATGGAGCTCTGAAAAATTGCCTTTTTTTCCTGAAAGCCCACTGTTGTAACTAATTCATGGTAACTCTTTCCTTAGGTTTGTAATAAAATCATTTTCCTGATGAGTTTTGTGGGTAACTGTGGAACCTTCACTAGAGGATACAAGGCCATGATCATGGATGTGGAGTTCCTTTACCACCTGCTGTACCTTCTGATTTGCGCTCTGGGGCTCTTCGTACATGAGTTCTTTTATAGTTTGTTGGTAGGTATTCACGTTGCCCTCAGAGTGGTTTTTCTGTCTGTGTCTGTGCCTGTCTCGGGCACATCTAGATTTGTCATACACCGTTCGCTTTCTGTTTTACTGCTGGGAAACTGTTGTATGGGCACTCGTGAGAGCTGCACGCTGGAGATTTTGCTTGGGAGAAGTTATAGTGGGAGACTATGGGACTCCTGCCACATCTCCTCCTCCTGATCTGACGGACAAGTGGAGACTTTTTTGTTCTTCCCAAGTATATTGTACAAGTTGTGCTGAAATTTAGTTCAAATCACTCGTTACGGTAAACGTGTGTGCAGTTGCAATGGAGGTGCTTAGCATTTCTCTCTGTGCTACTCCTCGCCTTCTAAGGTACGCGTTTTCTAGATTAGATGTTTTGTTTGTGACCCTGCTCTGGCTTCCAAGATAATAAAACAATTTAAAGTATCATGGCTCCAAGTAATATCGATACCTAGTGAAGGTTTAAGCCTTCTTAAGGCTCTTAAATGAGGAAAAAAAAAAAAAATCATTGAGAAGTCTAGCCATAGAAATGTTACCTGACCAGGTGGCACATGGAGTTACCATGCGATAAGCAAGGGGCACACGGTCTTTAAGATGGTTTACTCTGTGATTGTCAATAACTATAGCATAGTGTCCATGCTTTCTGAGCAGTCGTTAGCTCTGGAGTGTCTCCTTGGCCGTAGCTGGGCTCCAGGCCTCACACGGCTGACGTGGATGCCTGGCATACAAAGTTTTTTCTGTTTGGGGTGGAATTCATCTTGCGCAGAGCACAATACTGCTAAGAATAACTGCTGAAGGAGTATATCTAGTGTTGGTGGAGAAGACGTGTCATTTTTAGAGCAAACCTTAAATCCCATTCAAAACACTCTATTTTTGTCCCTTTGTTTGATGCTTCATACATCCTCTGGGAACTGAATTGGCTGTTTTCCGTAGGTCCAGTTTAACGAGTACCTGTTCCCTCACTGTCAACCAGCATAGCTAGCAACCTGCCTGGGCTGTACTGGTGAATTGCCACAGACCCAGAGGAGTAGAAAATGAAGGAAGCATCTGCAAAGAGATTTAAACAAAGAATTTGGGCAAAAATATTGCTCGTTTAATTATACATGCAGTAAACTAAGACTTAAAGGAAATAGCTAATTGCATTTTTGAAATTAGCTATTTTGAGATTGTGCTGGGGCAGATAAGGAAGAACACCTGCCCTCGACCTGGGCAGGGACTTCTTCCCAAGCTGCTGCTCAGGACTGGAGTCCATGAAGTGGAGATGAAGAGCCTTTAAAACATCAGATTGGTATTGTTAACGTGCTGCCCAACGTTATGCCAACACCTAGCATGCCACCAGTGGTACTGGTAGTGCATGTGAGAAACAGCCTTTGCTTTTGTCCCTTGTCCCCCAGCTCTTTGACTTGGTGTACCGAGAAGAGACCTTGCTGAACGTCATCAAGAGCGTCACTCGCAACGGGCGTTCCATCATCCTGACTGCTGTTCTCGCTCTCATCTTGGTCTACCTGTTCTCCATAGTGGGCTACCTCTTCTTCAAAGATGACTTCATCCTGGAAGTAGACAAGCTCCCTAACGAAACATTATTGCCAGGTTGGTACCGGCGACTCATTTTGACCGTTTGTGTCAAAGAAAGTAACGGGCTTCTGTTCCCAGGGGCCTGCTGAGCGTCTTCCAGCTTTTGCAAGACCTCCTGATTACCTCACCAGCTTGACAATTTCTTTCTAACAAAGGATACTGTTTAAATAGAAAACAAAATCTAAACCAAATTAAATTGATCGGGACAAACAGATACCCCAGTATTTTTACAAAACACTGCAGCGCAAAGAGGGATGGGGAGGAGGAACCCCAGGAGATAGCACTTGGGCTCTCCTGCACAGGGCTGAGATTTTGCCCCTCACTGTTTGCTAAAACAGGTGAGATTATCTAATTCAGCAACAACTGCTTCCTCCTCAGGTTTAATTACAGGCAGACTTTGGGTAGGCCATTGTGGAGAAGGCTCTGCACTGGAGAATCCAGTTCTGCCTCGGTTTGCCAGACGTTGAATGCTTCTATTGGCTTTAATGGTGGGCTTTAGTTTCACCATAACAAAAATGAATATTTCATCTGAAAAAACGGACTGAATATAAATGAAGGGCATCAAAGAGGTGCTCCTGTGAAGCAGAGGTTGGTCTTTCCAACTCTGGTTTTCTCATAGTTTTTATAGTGCATTAACCTCCCTCAAATGCTTGCTACAGTTTAAACTCCACAGCAAACCTCTGTGCTGACCTCAGATTGCTTGATGTAAGTGAAAATTCGGGGGGTTTTCCACCCCACAGCATCAAGCAACTCACTCAGTGGGTGAGAAGCACAGAAATTAAATTTGTTAGAGGAGAGGTTTGGGTTTGGTCTTGTTCTGTCTGGTTTTTTTTCTCTGGCACTTGAGCTATTCAGATGAGTATTATCTGACGTTCCCACTGTTTTTCCTAATTTTACTGCCAACCTTGTGAGAGACCCAAACCTCACTGACCCCGTGATTTCCTGTTCCCGTGTGGCTGGAGAAATGCCAAAGCCATATTACGAGGTTTGCTTTGATACATGGAAGGCATGGAAAGGCAAATTTTGAAGGCACCTTGGAAATGCACTGTGCTCTAGGACGTAGTGGTTTCAGAACAATTTCAGTTACTCTCTCAGCTTTGGAGCTGACTCAAAATAAATGCACAACTTTGGTCTTAAAATTTTTATTTCTATGAATTAATATTTGAATGCCTAGTTATCGCACACTGAATATGAGGGGGTACCTTAGTATCTGAGAAGTAATCTTGCAAAGCATACAAAACGTTAAGCTACCCGTTTGCTTCATCGCCGTCTGTTTTCAGATCGCACAGAACCGGGTGAGACCATGACCGGAGAGTTTCTCTACTCGGATGTGTGCAAAGCGGGTAGCAGTGAAAACTGTTCTTCAATCATTCCTTCGGACCGTAAGTGTCTGCTGTGGGATTCATAACTCTCATCCTGAGTTTTCACACTCTTTCTAGTTAAGCACCTTAAATTTTTTTTTTTTTAATCCTATGTAATAAATTGGGCAACAAAGCTATCATGAGAGTATCTAACTTGAAACAGGATTAATTGACATTTGTTACATGAAGTAATTAAACTGGAGAAACTTAGATCTAAACCATACTTTGATAAAACACTGTCATACCCTTTAATTTTCTCCCTTATCAGTTTGAGAAGGAAGTGATGCAGTTTACTTCTTTGCAAAGTTTATTATTTTAAAGCATTGGGCTATTAAAAGTGATCTCAGAGGGTAATACCCTGTGAAATACGGAGCAGAACACCATTTATTGTCAGCATTATTCTCTCCAGTTAACTAAGGAAACTGGTTTTAATGTCGTGGCAGGAAGTACTTAATGGATTAAGTAGACAGGGTAGGTTTGGGGGGGTTTGAGATCAAAAAAGTGCATGTGAGGTATTCCTTGTAGCACAATCGCCAGCCTCAGACTGGGTATTGAAGTAGTTCAGTTTCATGTTCTAGAAAATGTAATTTACTTCTCAGAGATTGATGATCCTGCCTGTGAGAGCCAGGCAGAGCATCACTTTCTCTTGGCCGTGGAGCTCTTCCATGGTCAAATGTTTCAAAGGTCAATAATGGCCACGAGCCCACGCTTGGAGAGAAGATGGCTCTGTTTTGCTCAAGTGTCCTCTTTGATAAACCAAGATTCAACATCGATACGAGAACAGCTGCTGTATTCAGCTCGAGGATGAGGGTGCTGCTTTGTCTTTATACGCTCTGACTGCAGAAAGGAAAACTCCAGAGATATTTTTGTATCAGAAGTAATCAAGCTGATATCAGGGTCTTGTGGCCAGGGATATTAATGATGCCCACATCTTTGGCCGTTTCTCTGCCATCTTGGGTTTTGGCTATTTCTGGATTGCACGGGGATTTAGGCCCTTCTAAGGCAGACTGTGGGAAGGTGGGATCCACTCATGAGCATTTTTTATCACGAAATGAAAGCCATGGGACTTCTAATGGGTACAGGGAGGGTATATGAGGTTAGGTAATTAATTCTAGCGGTTCTGCAACTGAAACAGCAAAGTTGGAGGCTTCAGCCAAATGAAGAGAGGGTCAAAAAAAGTGTGTTACTTCTTTAGTGAAGTGCTGTTTCCCTAAGCAGTGATATTTGAGCCATTTGAGACGTACAAGTCGAAGATGCCATTTTGAGTGCAGCCCAAAGGCTGTGCAATCTGTTAGGCACCAAGGGAGAGCGGCAGAGGCAACACTTTGTCCCCCGAGCTGTCAGAAAGCTAGGATTCTGTATAAACAGGCATCTGGTGATCTGAGCTGTGCCTGCGAACAGAAATGGAAAGAGAGATTGAACCGAGTGAAAGGCAGCAGTTCAGGCACAAAAGAAATCTCCGCTGTGGGGAGAGGGAGGCGGGCTGGAGCCGGAGCAGGGACCGGCTCCCACCGCCGGCTCCTTGCTGAGGGGGTTCGCAGCGCTGGCTGGGTTTTGCAGAGGGGGGAGAGAGAGAGCATAACCGGCAAAGAATGGAGAGAATCCTTTAAAAGTGATCTTCTTGCCTTTTAACGTGTCTCTGCTTGCTGTGTTAACAGAACTGATTGCTGAAGAAACGGAGGAAGAGAATAAAGAGCATACGTGCGAGACGTTGCTGATGTGCATTGTTACTGTACTGAGTCACGGGCTGCGGAGTGGGGGTGGAGTAGGTGATGTGCTCAGGAAACCATCCAAAGAGGTAAATTATCGCTGGACGGGGGCGGAAGAGCAATAACCATGTAGGGCTGGGGAAGATCTGTATATATTCGCTTCAAACAGATGTAGGATGTATCGCCACCAGAAGGGACCACACTTTCTCTGTGTGATACAGTTAAATCTCTACTGGATCAGATTAAACAGCAGCCAGTTCGAACAAGCTTCTACCCATCTTCTTCTTTTAGCTTGAGGGCTGTCCAGGATGGGGCCCAAAGGAACAGCAATGGTGTAGCCAACAGCCTGTGCTTCGGGAGCTCAGGATCTGAGGAAATCAGTAGAAGCTAGTGAGAGAGTGATGTGAGATAGCAGAATGCAAACGCACCATGCTGGTGGTGGCATGGGTTTGTGGGAACATCCCTAGGGAAAGGAGAGATGTGTAAAACAGGGAATGCATGAGAAGACAGGGACCAAGATGGGTTGGAGTTGGGACTGTGGGAAGGAGGGAAGGGTGTTGTTTGGAGCCATCATCAGAGAGCCAGGACCACTCAAAGCAGCAGGAATTTTTCATAGTGCCCAAAGCTGCCCAGGTAGCTGCTGCTTTAGCCCATTTGGCCTATTTGAGTCTCAGGCTGTCTTCCCTCTGGTCATTCCCCTAAACCACGTTAGGGGCCAGAGGAGCAGTTGTGGTCAGAGCGAATGCTGTTCTGTATTGTCTACAATTCCAAAGTGTTTTCTAATATCTAGCCTTATTTAAAAGTTACATAATTCTTAATAGAGGTTTGACACCCAGCTGGCAGGGTGATTCTGAAAATGGAGGTCAGGTATTCAGGCCTGCAATAAATAATTGATGGGTACTGGCAAGTCCAACTTCATGTCCACATACATGGTTGCTAGCAGAAATGAAATGAATCCTGTTAAATTCCAATAAAAGACTTCATCATTGATACACAAGCGGATTAATGTAAGGGTATAATTTGGGTGGGAGTGAGGAGAGAACACATGTCAGTGTGTGAGAGGAGAGGAGAGACCTGGGCACAGTCAGCAGAAAGCAGCTCTGCAGAGGTCGCGTACGGGTAGCTGGCTGATTGGGCTTTTCTTTCGGTGATCTTGCATTTCAGTTTCACTTGATGTTTTGAGTTGTGAGTTATCATCAGGGAGCACCAGAAATGGAGCCTCTAAAGGCAGGGGTTGTGGGGCAGCGTGCTCTGAACTGAGAAGGGTACGGTAAGGATTAGCTGTGCGCGTATTTAGGTTGTTAATTGTAAAAATACGTATCTTGCAGGAACCTCTCTTTGCTGCTAGAGTGATATATGACCTGTTATTCTTCTTCATGGTCATCATCATTGTCCTGAACCTGATTTTTGGTGTGATCATTGACACTTTTGCTGACTTAAGGAGTGAAAAACAGAAGAAAGAAGAAATCTTAAAAACAACTTGCTTTATTTGTGGTAAGTGTAGAAGCATATTTAAGAAAAAGGGGTTCCTCTGTCCAAGTCAGGGGTAGTTGCAAGCTCACAGGAAACAGAAGTCTGAGTTCCTGGCTGTTCCCACCTTGCATTCCTCAGCTGGTTGATATTCCCGGGTACCACATGCGTAGAGCTTGGCAGCAGGAAGAGATGTATGCTCAGTACAACATTTTTTCCTAACATACTTTTTCTTTTTGTCCTGTGCTTCACAGAATAGTTTCCTATTGGAACGGGGAGATTTTTATAAACAGCCCTTTTTTTTCCAAGGGTGCAGAGTGTTGAGTAGTGCCTGTGAAAGGTTTTCCCATCAGGAGACTGGGAATGAAGCTGGGGAGCCTCTGAGGCCAGTTGTGCGGTTGTGTAACACGCAGGCTGACAGAAGTGACCTTGGGAAGTTCGCTGCAAAGCAAATGTGCCTTTGGTCTCATTTTGCCGGAAAATGGGAGATGAGTTAGGAAATCCAGCAAACTGATTGCATCTTTTTACCAAATGTTTTCTGTTACGTGTAATAAGCGTGAGCAGTACTTGTTACACCTCCTTTCCTCTCCTCACTACATTGTGGCCGTTTGTTAGAGAGTTTGTCCCTGTTACTCAGTGT
>JAAGAY010139640.1:0-16282 GCA_011801015.1 Ardeotis arabs
TGCACTCTATCCCACTGTCCATGTCACCGACAAAGATGTTGAACAGGGCCAGGCCCAACACGGACCCCTGAGGGACGCCACTCGTGACGGGTCTCCACTTGGACATCGAGCCATTGACCACCACTCTCTGAGTGCGGCCATCCAGCCAGCTCCTTATCCACCGAGTGGTCCATCCAAGAGCTGGTCCCTTCCAGCCCTTACGATTCTATGATTCTATCATTTGGATATGGTTTCAGGCACTGAAGATGACACTTTCATTAGGAAAGCAAGCCTGGAAGCTTCAGGCTGGGTTCACCAAGTACCAAGTACGCCTGTCTGTCACTACCTGGTGACTCATCCCATCCTGATGCAAGTGTCTGAAGTAAGGGCTGGCTTGCTCCCTCCCCATTAGCTTAAGATAGAGCCTCCCCCATTAGTATAAACTTAAGCTGTGGTCAAATAAACACAGTAACATGCATTTTACCATGATTATTTTGAGAAAGAGTCTCCACCAATAGAAGTAACATAGATTTAAAAAAAAAAAAAATCCAAAAGATGAATGTATGTTTGAAATTATTCAAGATAATAAGAAAATTCAAAATGCAACTTAAAAAAATAGCAGAAGGACAAACAGATCTACACAATAATTATAAACATGAGAACAGTTGGGCATAAAAAGAAAAAAACAAAACCAAACCACATGGAGGGAAATAATGCATCTTTCAGGTTTTCTAATTAGCTCTAATTATCAACAATAATTAATCCCTATTCAGAGGCAGAAAACTAAGACTGGCCCTGGTGACGGGAACTGGAAATGCTATTACCTGGCATCTGCAGTAAACCCAATCCTGAGTCAAACAGGCTAACTCCAGGGCTGACATGACCGCCTGCTTGGTCTCGAGTTCTCCAGTTTAAGACTCCACCACACTCTGAGCAAAGGATCCAGCCAAAGTGCCCAAGAGACATTTGTTCTCTTTTCAGGAAAAAAACCAACGTTTACAATGTGCAACTTGGAGTTCCCTTGGCAACAGCTCTGAGCCCTTCACAACATTCCCTGGCACCCAGCCACTGCAGGCTGCTTCTAGCAACAGCAAGGCTGTTAAGTCATCTCATTCTGTTTTCTTTACCGTGGAATTGTATTTTCCACTTACAGTAAGAGAACTAACTACAAATATGCATTTTATTAAAATGCTCACATTTTAAAGAATAAAAGTGAAGGTAAATAGTTTCTAAGCCATTAATATTGCAGATTTATGGGCATCAAAGTGAAAGAAACATGCTAGGTAACTACATTTAATTACCTAAAATTACGTAAGATGATGAACATTGCCAGGCGTCTTCCAAGATTACTACTTGTAGTCATCTTGACCCAGCACTATGGACATCTAAGGGTCTGATCTTCGTGGCAGATGCAGGACCCAAGCATCAAAAACTAGAGTATCCATTTCCCTATCTTGGAGCCACACATTCTACAGTTTGAAACACAAATGCAACGATAAAACCTCTGTGCTTGATACTAATAAATAGATAAATAAATAAACAAACAGTGTAGCACAAGAGAAGGTTTCTGAGCTGTTAATCTATACCATTTAAGCACTCCTGTGTGCTGCCAAGGTTAACATCTGAAGGGATTGTCTGCCACATAGAGCTCAGAATGGATACAGTATTTTTATAATACAAAGGTCATGTTAACGTAAATGTGCCTCTCTCGTTCTTTTTTTCCCAGGCTCTGATTTTTTTCAGTTTGAGTACTGCAATCCAAACTGTAAAAAAAAAAAAAAATCCCTATTTTCAGGAATATTACTTTGAGTTTTATCAAGTAAAGCATGGCCCAGGGTATTTTTAAAAATGCGACAATATAATTGCCTTTATTAAGAAGGTTCTAAAACCAGTCACTTTTTTACGCTCCAAATCTTATTAAACTTGAATTTAAAATCTAGACTCACCATTTTGATGCCTGGAGGTAAGCTCTTATTTCACTTACACATTAGTTTAGAAGTATTTTGTTCAAGATTCTATGTTATCTTCTTAATTTCTAGGTCTATCCTCAAAAAAGATAGAAATTGTGTTTCTGGCACTGATTTGAATACTTTCACAATGCTATATACAATTGCATGAAGGATGAAAACCTATTCAGTGTCCAAAATGCTTGTGAGCTAGGTGTATTAAATTAATGATAAAGATTGTTTAATAATAATAATAATGAGGAAAATATTAGCCTCTGAATTACTTTTCCTATGTATGGATTAATGGTGAGTGTGAGCTCACCTGGGTAAAATGTCCACCCAGAAAACAAATCCTGAGCATGAAGATTTTTGTCTACAGTTGTAGAACATGATAGTGTTAATCTAGCCAGCCTCGTTACCAAAGACAAGGTAGCTACAGAGGCGTGCTTCGGATCGACGCATTCTTGGATCAGAAAGCATTTGCTGCACTTGCACTTCTGCTGGCATGGGAGCTAGTTAGATTAAATTAAAGTTGTGCATGCCCATGCATAGGGCAGTCGTCTTCATCTTCTCCGTGGACATATTCAAGGCCTAATGCAGGGGGTTTAGGTGATGCATAATGTTAGGCGATTCATTTTAGCCACATGTCAACAACATAGCAGGAAAGATTCAAATATAAAAAGCTAAGTACAAGGTACTTAACCTAAAGTATGTTAGAAAAATGTTGTGGAAATTACTATTTCCAAACAATGCAAAATACTCAGAGGAAATATTTATAGATGTTTGAGGTTATTAATCATTGCATACTTCACTTCCCCCGGGAACAGAGTACATATTAACAAAATTCTTTTATTATTAAATCAGAACAGATTTTGAACAGAATGTGCGCATCATGAGAGATTCTGTGTTGACAATGTGCTAAAGAACAATGGCCAGCAGGTCAGGCTCTTAGCCTCTTCTGCCACAATGCAAAGCATCATCTATCAAAATATTTAGCAAGGTTGCAGCTTTATGAAGAATAGATTTTTGCTTACAATGCAAAGTAAGTGGTAGCAAAAACTATAGCATATTGCAAACAACAAATACACTATATAAAAGAGTTAAAAATATAGCTACCTTGTGCTCTCCAACACTGCCACAAACCCACAAATTATATAAAAATCACATTTATTTTTAAAATAAATGAATAAAAAGAGACCCATTCAATAAATTATTTTTCTGATAACAGAATACAATGCTTGCATTCAGACTTCATCATCTGAAGCATTAAGCTTTCATCAGGAAAATAAATAATGTTCATATGACAGCTCCACCTCAGGATGAGACTGCAGACGTCCAAGGGTAGCGATGAAACAAGAAATTATTTCCCCCCCCCAAAACTGGAAAGTGTCAGGAAAGTTGTTCTGAGCAGATTGTAAAATCCATAAGTCTGGCATTGACCCTTTTGAACAGGCTTCTCATCAGGCTGAGCAAATACAACAGCTTGAATCAGCAGTTCACTTTCCTTTTAACAAGCATCTACATGCAAGATAATGTGGTTTCAACCATCTCATGCTAGTGAACAGATCTGACATGAGAACAGCAGTGTCTATCACTAGATACTCTTCTGCCTCCAGCACTGAAGCTGGGAAAAGGAAAGCAACAGATTTGGTTTCACAACCAATCATTCTAGAAAAGTCAAACCATAAGAACTCTACCTGAGTAAAGATGCTTTAAATCAGGTAAAATTTTGTAAATCTTGTATCTTATTCTGTGTTGTGAAGGAAACACAGAGAGGCTTTTCTACAAACCTAACATTCACCTACAATAACTTTATAAACAAGAACCTTATAAACATTTAAGCAGTATTTAGAAAGTACAGGAAAAAAAAAAATTGTAGTTACACTAATTTCATCTTCCAAACCCTTCTCCTCTACTTTGCTTTTCTTCCCTAAATTAATTTTGCCAAGTGTCTTTGCTGTCTTCATAATTTTTTAAATGCTACCTGGATCTTCCACATTATTCACCTGTTATGACACAAAGTAGATCTGATGCTGAAGTAGAACTATACCATACTAATTTATTTTTAGTGTTTTGCATTATTGCTTCCAACAGAGGATTAAGCATAGTATAGTAGAGTACTTTCTAAGTCATGTATCTTCCATTGGAAGTAAAGAGTGTCCAGAGCTAAAGAAATGTAAATCAATAAATCAGTAAATCAGTACAGTGTAATTTCAGTGTCCAAAAATGCTTCTCTAGATAGCAAATTGCCAGTGGAAATATCTGCTCTTTAACTCTTCAGTGTCATTCCATTAAAATTAACAACAAAACTCTTGGGTAATTCTGGAATGCCAAACTAACCTAAAAATCTGTTTCATAAAACACGCAAATATGGCAGTATTTTAATTCCCTAATTCAGAAAATATTGCTTATACTGACAGAAGTAATATTTTCCTTAAAATTAAGAGGCAAAACCAATGAGAGGTTAAACCAGATTTCCTCTACATTGTTGCTTGGGAATAATCATGACTAAATTTAATGTCATCACAAGAAATTTGTGTATCGATTCACCTTGTCCTTGAATCCCAAGCTTTTGAGGGAGGAACCCCAACATCAGGTGAGAAACTAGGAAAGCAGGAAAGAACAGACCAGCCATCTCATCATCCTCAAGAGTCCCACATGGGCAACCTTTTCCTTGTGAGGAAAAAGAATTTTTTTAAAGTGTAAAACAGCTAAAAAGTAAAAAAAAAAAAAAATTAAAACCATTTTGATGAGCCTCATGTTAAGTCACACCTGAGTACCACAGGCCAGTGAAATGGAGCTGCTGGCAATCTGCAGGCTTAGAGCTACATTTAGCTCCAAGGTTGCAGGTTCTTTACTCTTGATCAGGACTGAACAGGAGATGAACGTGAAAGCACAAATCAAGGATGTGAAAGACCTATGCTAATTTCCCCATAGCAGGTTATCTGGTGTTAAACCTCATTTCTGATCTTTCCAACTTGAAAAAACAAAAGTGTAACACCAGGGCTCCTGACAATTAAAAAAAAGCCACACTTGGAAGCATCCATTCTCATTCCACTTTAAAATAAAACAAAATAAACCAAAACAAATCAATTTTTTGAATTAGCCACCTTCTCTGATGGATTCATTGTCTAGCTTGCAAGCTCTTCAAGGTAAATACTACATCTCACATGTTTGCACTTTGGCTGAAGTAGGAAGATTGTCAGCTCATTTGAAGCCTCTGTATGTATTAACTTATATATTAAAATAACAGAAATGCATAAGATCTCTTGTGACTGTAAGAGTTAGGAGAATAAGAATGTAAATTTTAATGTTTTATAACTGTTCTCTTTCAAATATTTATCTGCTCTTCTATAACATATCCCATTTTTTGTTCTCACTTTTCTCTGCTTCCATTTCTTATTTCTCTCTGGTATCATTGCTTATCTGTTCTCACAGGTGCTTTTAGAAATGGATCCTAGAGAAAACTCCTGCTGAAAGATAACAGCTCTGTTTGCAGATTAAATAGTCCATGAGGAGATTTAGCACATGCAGGCGAGCCAATTCTGCTCGGTGCTAAGCACCATCAGTCACACTCTGAGCATCAACAGTCACAGCTAGCTTCCACTGGCTTGAAAGTGGCAGTTTTACTGAACTTATTCCTCTCACTCAAAGCAGACAGAAATAAAAGCAAAAAAAAAGCTCTACATATACAATACATACTGAAACCCTCACTCTTGTACAGCTGACCTACTCTGCCAGTCTCCAGAATAGCACAAAAACCTGAGGACAGTTTAGGAGGGTTCCTGAAACTTAAGATAAATATATGTCATAATACAGTGACAGGCAATCATTAAGAAAACATTTTGTATGCTGTAATACTCTTATAATCAAAGAGTATGTTTTTTAAAAAGCTGAAATTTTGAAGAAAAAACAAATTACTGAATTTTCTGTGATTCAGCCTCTCAAAATGTTCCCTGGTCTCTGAGAACGATATACAGCCTGAGGCACTAAACTAGCATTTCCCTATGGGAAATTAGAATCACCTATGACAAAAACAAACAAACAAACAAACAAACAAAAACCAACACAAAAACCAAACAAATGAGAATGGTTTTCTAATTACATTTTGGAAAATTAGGCCTACTGAATTACATGCACTAAGTCTGGTTAAATCTGAACTAGCCCCAAGAAATCATGTTGTCCCCACCTTCTTATCACTCTGACAGTATTTGTTCATCTCTAAAGCTAAGACATACAGGTGCTCAGACTTTATAGTAGTGGGAAAGCCAAAAATAGTAGTAAGTCTCAGTCACTGATATCAGCACTTCACAGTTTCTAGTTTTTATCTTCACAGTATCCATCTACTGCCCTCACCATAGAGCAGAACAAAAACAACTGGAGACTCACGTCACTTAACTTCAGCAATTCAAAGTTACTAGTTAGATTGTTAGATTTAGTCTGAATTAGATGCTTCAGCTCCTGCAATGTTGAAAGGCCACACACCAGCACAACCAGAAATTCACTTGTCCCTGCATTTCACACAGCTGTCTTGGATGGGGCTGGTTCAAACCCGGTGGTATTTCCCACTGGTTACAAGGGGATCCTAGATAATTTACCAAGTAGACTCAGGCTGAGCCAGCTCCATAGGCAGCTAGAGTTCATTAAACTATTTCCAAAAAGTAAGTCAGACTCATACCTAGCAATAAATTTATGCACCCAGTTTATACAGACTTGCTGATCTTGACCAGAGTAATCTGGTAAATACTGGGAAAAAGCAACATAGCAGATCTCACAGTTATGCCAAGTCCTTGTTTAGTGTTTTACTCAGTGGATCATCCTGCCTCTTGGAGTTGCACACATTTTAAAATGAGGCATATGAGAATGACTTTTTTTTTCCCCCACAGGACTACAAGGCATTTACACAGTAGGAGTGCAGCTTACATGACTACCGAAGTGGAACTGTTGGGTTTCACATTAGTGAAATAACAAATTGGCTCTGCTCAGGAAGATTCACCTCACTTTTTTTTTCCTTAGTATTTTTAAAACCACTTTTAAAACCTGAAATCGGGTTCCGTTTTGTTTATGTAGTCAAAATGGTACATATATCTATAACCAACATAAAAGTAAATACAGGATTGGAACATACTTTGGAGGTACACAGAGATGTTTGGAAAGCGAGGTTTAATTATTATTACTAACCCTCTTAACCTGCATGTCACATAAATTAAGGTTCTGTAAACTCACTTAGCACAAGATCCAGTGTAACTTTTGTTGAACTTGTACAAAAAGCTGCCTTGCTAGGGATCCATCACAGCACTGAGACAGCCAGGTGTGCATCCTGATATGCAGTACCGACGATGCTCAATGGCAACCCTTCTTCTTCCTGCTTGCCTCTCCCCTCCACCTCTTCTTGCTCAGCAAAACAGTTCAGAAACAGTTCATGAACTCCACAGGCTTATACTTGGTTTTAAAATCACTGACATACTACTGTGCTGACTTTGAAAAATCCAGCAGCCTCGGATTCAACAATATAGAAAAAAGAAGCAGGACAGATGACTAAGAACACCTGAAGTGTCCCAGGTTTGACTTTCAGGAGGCAGATATGCCTGCGTATTTAAACCACTCATGTACTTAAAGCTATATCAAATTTTTAAATGAAGACAAGTTTCTGAATGCTGGTGATCTCAGATACATTAATTAGGGGAGTATCATGCTGAATACATCTTCTACTTAAAATGCAGTTATAAATGTCATACGTGCAAATGGATACAGTCTATCTGTCAGTGGTGTTTTTCACTGTGTTTCCAGGCAAAGCACAGGCAGTCAAACAATACCAAGAGGAGAAGTGCAAGTTCTGGTTTTCAGTCTGCAGTGCCTTCCAAGGGAGACTAAGAGCCTCATCATTCCTACTGAGCACATGCTGCAGGATGGAGGCAAAATTCCTGTCATCAGATTTACAGGGAAATAAGAAAAGGTGGTGGGGTAGAAGGAAGGAAAAAACCCAGAGATTACTCTAAAGAAGTAATTTCATTGTGCACAGGGTGTCTGACTGTTGATGAATAAAACAAAGACAATTTGTTTCATTAAATGGAGATTGTCACTTTGTAAACATAGACTGCAGGCTATTGATTTAACTGAGCAAATTCCATCTATACTGGGATATTGTAGGCAGGCACCAAGCTTTTTATATGATTCCAAGCAAACTAGCATATTTCTCTGTGTTGTACTTTTAAGTCTCCTTAACAAGTGTTTATTTAATTTAATAGCACTTGTAGTGGGAGTACTGAACGTATGCAAATTCTTGTAACCTCTATTAAGAGGCTTCTAGCTCAGGGATATAAGACTCAGTTCCAATAAGTAAACAAGATGGTCAGATGCCTTTAGCAAGGAGCAAGCCTGACAATGCTCATCTTCATGTTTTGCTGTGGTGAGACTATAATTGGAAACAATTTCTCAAAGCTAGGCCAGACCCCTGATCTATCATAACATTCAATGGACTTGAGAACTGGAAGATACTTATTACTAGAGCCTAAAATTAAAATGTCATGGTGTCCCAGCTTGGAACTAGCAGAAATTCAGTGCCTGAAACTACATTTTAGATAATCATTTCCCCACAGAAGAGAGGAAAGCCTGTAACCAGAACAATGCCAACTCCTTTTCAGTTCCATCTAAATTAAGTATAAAATTTGGAAGAGCTGCCCTATTGCAGTCTTACAAATAGAGAAAAAGGGAACAAGCCAGGAGGAAAGAGAGGATTCATTCAGTCCAGCTGTTATCATTTTGCAGACCAATTCATACGAAGTCATGCTCCATTGAGTGCCTCACTTTCTCTCCTTGGCAAAGTGTGTATTTCCATGGAGCTGCTTGCCTGCTTTTCATCACATTCCCAGAGACTGCTCAGCACTGTAGTGTGCCCTAGGAAGGTACACCTTACTTCTCGTTCCACAGAAGTTGTCATTCATCATCTCTTATTAAGTCTCAAGGTAAAAAAACTCATCTGTTTACTTCAGTTGTTGAAACAAAGCAATCCATCACAGTCCATTCATTCTGCATGAATTACTGGCATCAGGCATAACAGATTTACTGTGGTCCCTGCCCTATAGATCAAAAGGTAAAATCTCAAACAAATGTAAAAATTACTGAAAAATTCTGATGTAGAAATGTTTTACTGTAAACTCTATTTTGCTTGCTAAATGTAAACTGACTTTTCCTGGTATTAGACTTTTCTTTTTGTTTTTTTTTTTTTCCCCCCCAGGGGCTTGAATGCAATTGTAATGAACCACTATGGAAAAAACCAAAAAAGATTAAACGATGGTTAAAATCAATGCTTCTTATAGCACAGAAAAAAAAATCTCACTATAATGTGCCAGGAGAATTAGAAAAATTACAGGAATTTTGATACGGTAGAAGTGGAATTTTGAGGCTTCCCTAAAGATTTGCTTATGAAGAATGAATAGAAAACTACAAATCATACAGACACAAATATTCTCATTTTTAGGAAACTGGGAGTGATACTCATGCAAATAACAATCTCCTAAGGACATATAACATTATGAAAGCAATGGACAATGGAATGGACCATGTTTAGGCATATCCCATGATTTGGGATAAATGAAAAAACCACATATATTGGTGCTTTGTTTTCTTCCCAAACAATGATCCAACTTTGTTTCTAGCCAGCTGGTCTACAACAGAGCAATCTGAGCAATCAACTGGCAAGAAGCTAAGCCAAACATGACAGTGGTCTTTGCTTCTACAATGACAAACTTTAAAATGCCATCTCAACTTCCATGTGCTATTTCTTACAGCCAAGAAATCTAATGATCTCCTCCCATAACAAGACTACTATAGCTACAGACATAAAAAAGAGTTTATCACAACTGAATAAAGCTCAGCTGTGCAGAAGACAATTTTCAGACTAGAACAAGCTTCTATGGGAGCTACAAACCTCACCATCTTGTTTTTTTCCCAAGTACAATAGGCTCTCCTTTGATTTTTATAACACGGTATTTTATAGCATATATATGGTGTACACATAATTTACAAAACCCCTTTAAAAGTAAAGCAATGTTGCATAAACAATCTCCTACCTGGAGAAAGAAGGAGAAAAAGAATAAACCGAATATGACAGACATTAGTCAAGCTGCTCAACATGTTTCTGAAAGGCAGTGAGAAACTCCCTGATAATGGGAGTAGTAAGAACATAAACAGAGCAGATGGGGAGCAAGCAGACAAGAGGATAAAGAGGATAAATGATTTAAAAGGAAATGCAGCAAACACTCCTAATTTTATAAAGGACTAATAGTGCTCATTACATAAGTACTTGCAAATAGTTTGTCTAGAAAGTTATAAATATATACTACAGAACTGATAAACAGCATTTACAGTAATTTCTGAAAGGAAATAAGGTAATGTAGGGTATTAAAATTCAAATGAAAGATTTACAAAAACCTAAGACATCAGCTTTTGGTGTCAGGTAAATGAAAGTAGCCTCAGCAGTCACGGGAAGGTCAGCCCCATTCAGACAAGATGAAAACTGTGCTGCTGCAGTCACTTGATTTAGACTCACTAAGAGAGCACTTGTCAGCTCATCAAAGTGCGGTCTCATTGCTGTTAAGCTCTTTCTCATCCAGCATCTTTCCTCTTGACTATTAATGTCTTTATTCAGGTACAAATGCACTGCTGCTAAACCTACTGCAAGTCACCAGCTATAAATCCATTTGGAAGTTTGATGGTGTGGTCAGGGGACTCTGACAGAGTGTTTATGCATTAAACATACACATCACACTGATATATACATTTATTTTGCCTCTGGATCTCCCCATTCATTTTATCCTTCTATGTCTCTCTGGACTATGGTTCTCTGAAACCAGAACTAGCTTGGTGTTTGTTTCTGGCACGGTGTCAGAGTTTAAGAAATAAGAATTAGTAACAATATTCCGGAGGGTGCTGTGCAGAGCCAGAGGAAAGCTGTCGTGAGGTCACACACCAGCCATATCTGCTCACTGCCAGCAGGCTTGAAAGGGTTTCGAGGAGAATCCCTGCGGAATACTGAGCAGGAGAACCCCTACGGAGTCATTCATCCAAACTCTGCATCCCGCCACCAGAAATCACATCCTGGGGCATCAGGTTAGGGAAAGCAAGTAAGGCATGGAAAAATAAAATAAGCAATAAACTAGACACATATGTACAGCTGAACTGCTTGGAAGTGAAAACTCGGCAGGGAGGTAAATGTTGCTACATAACTCTGAGACCACATAGGACACAGACAGTCTTAAGATCCTCCAATTTCCATGCACTTTAATTGTGAGTTCTTTCCTCCTTCAGGAATTACATCAGTAAGAACCATATAACTTAAAGTGGCTTGTTGTGGTCTCTATCTCCCACAATCAGCGCCTAGTTTTGTTTTTTTTTCATGAATGCTGCCTCTGTTGTTGCAAGTGTTATTTCTCTCCTCCTGTATAAACAGATTGCAGAAAAAAGGTGTGTGGGAATTTTTAGATGGAAAAGTCTGTCGAATTTGAATGAGATAGCTCCACTCTCTCATTTCAAATCATGCCAAAGGGTAGATGCAGAGGTTGTAAATGACATGCAAGTAAGGGCTCAACAAGGCATCCATAAAAAAGATTGAAATGCATACTGAGTGGTCCAAATAAAAAAGGCTGAGCCTTGTCTTTTATTTTTTAATTAAAAATCCAGTGCATGAATGCCTTATAATAAGTTAAAAGGAGTAAATGAATGATTGGGACAATATTTGCCGAACAAAGCTGAACAGCATATTTTTCTGTGACTCAAAGGGACGTGGTAAAAGTCAATCAGAATCAAGATGCAGCTTTCTTTCCTCTTATTATACATTTATTAATTCAATTACTGAATTCTTTGAGACTTTCCTCCCCCACTGTTTCCACTCTGCCTCCAGAATGAAAAGTTTCATCTTCACACTACCTCTTAAACAAAAACATTTCTTCAGTCATGGCTGGTATGGAATTTGCAGCCACAGAGAACGGCATTCACTCCCAGTTCATTACACAGAAAGATGATGGACAGTAGAAAATTGCTTTGCAGAGGTCCTCGCAGTCCAGGTATGAAGATGATAATTTTAATGCCAATTTGGATGCACATTACTGTGAGAGTCAGTGAGCATGCTGGCTGTGATTTACACATTCAAATAATAGTTACAGTACTTTGTTTTTCAATGGCAACTGTCTAGGACCATTCCAGTTGCTACCAACTCCAGTGAAGCCTAAGATCAAACTGTATTGGGTTAACTTCCTATTTCATTTGTACTCAGCACTTCTTGGTATTTTCAGTGCTTGGTAATATCTATGTGCAGTTACCTCACCAGACCTTTTATTGTCACAGGAAAAAATTATATAACTCAAAATGAATTGCCGTTACTTCAAAAAAGTTTTAGACCAGAGTAATTTTTGATATCACTTCTGGTGATTCCAGAAGAGTGAATGTTTCCTGCACTAAGTGCTAGCAAGGTACAAGGAAACACTGTACCAAAGGAAGAAAAAGCAGCTCCTATTAAGACAGCTGTTCACCTTAAGAGTTGCATCCACAGTGTGCTTCCAAGCCACGTGCGCACATTTCCAGCTTTCTTCCCTCCACAGCCAGCCCTCCCTCCATGTTTCATGCAATTTTCTACAGCAATGTTTACAATCAAGTGCCATGCACACACACAACAGCAAAACATCCTTTATGAATGAAGACAAAAATAGCATTTGATGCTGCCTTGAACAGAATGCAATTAAAATGAAAACAGCACTGTGCTTCATTCATTCATTCACTGATATTCTCTGTCAATTACTACTCATAATCTTTTACAACTGATAGTAAAGGGAATAAAAAGTGCTAGAAATCATCTTCTCAGGGCAAGATGCAGCTGTGATGTGGATGGGCAAAAGAACAAAAAGGAAAGGAGGGGGTTGCATAAGCAAATACCTGCTCATGTGTTGTATGTGTGACTGGGGAGCTCACCTGTGACGGCATCTCCTGTCCAGCCCTGGGACAGGCAACTGCACAGCCCTGCTGATGCACCACGTGAAATGGGACTATGCATCATGCTCTCTGGTTTTAAGGGGAGCTAACACACTTTGAGTGCTCCCCACAGGCAAGCTGGGTCACTTGTTCTGGAACACTACAATGAACAGGTGAGAACTACTGTCTCCACACATCACCTCTCAGGTATCACTCACTGTGCAGGTGCTCTCTTTCCATTTTTGCTGGCTGAAGATAACCTGCTCAGATTCACACTTAAAGAGATCCAGAAGTGCTCACTCAAGTTCAAGAGCTGCTCTCAACCACTTCCCAGTGGGTAGCTTGTGCCTCTCACCACGTTTCAGCATGGTTTGCCATCTCCCCGTCCTCGCATCACAGAACTTTACCTGGCAGGCCCTGATTTTTCCCTGACTCTAAATTCTCCATAAGATTTCAAGCTACAAAAGGTGCCCAGATCCAGGGATGGATGTTCTGGATGCTGGGAGAGACTGGTAGAGGCTCTTATTTAGCTCAGTGTGCAGACACACATCTCTATCTCCGGATCAACAAGACCGTAACCTCCTGTTAGCTACAATATAGCTTTCAGAAAGACATGCAAAAAACTGTTTAAAGATTTTGTGTGAAGGAGAATCTGCCGAATACCTGTGCAAGCTGTTCTCAGGGTTAACTATTCTAACCATTTTAAAATTATGTCTCTTTTCAAGTCTTAATACAATAGATTGAAGTCTTCAGTCATTAGAACACTTAATGCCTTCTGTTAAATTAGGTGGCTCTGTACTAGAATAAACGTTTTCACCAGGATTTCTCTGGAGCATGAAATGTCACCCTTTTGCTCTCTTGTTGATAAGCTAAACAGATCAAGCTTCTCACTCAGAGAAACGTCACTTTTGTCAATTATTTCAAGATGATCAGTATTATTTCTGAAGGGACAGGGTGAAGGCCTCTAATGATGCGTATAATTTCTAGTCCCTTTTAGCTGGTTCATGCATCTGCAGATGGTGGTTGGTCTCCAAGACCCCTCACCACACTGGAAATTATATTCACTGATCACCACCAACTCTCTTAAACCAACCTAGAGTGACTGCTTTTGAGAATAGCTTCTTTTCTAGAAAGGTTACTTTTGTGTAACCCTGGTTTTAGTGGTATTGGCTGGGGTGCTTTTAAAAAAAAAAAAAAGTGTATGTATTTCAGATTGAAATCCATCATGATGTCATGTTTTTCTTGTATGTATTCAGTGCTGAAGTTGAAGGGACTAAGGAGAAAGAAGTCTGTGTATGGGAGAAAAAAAAAAGGAAAAAAAGCTCTATTTGCAAATGGGCCGTGTTGGTTTAGGCCAGGATAGAGTTAATTTTCTTCACAGCAGCCAGCATGCGGCTATGCTTTGGATTTGTGCTAGAAACTGTTGATGACACAGGGATGTTTAGTCACTGCTGAGCAGTGCTTGCACAGAGTCAAGGCCTTTTCTGTCTCTTACCCCAGCGCACCAGCGAGTGGGCTGGGGGTGCACAAGAAGATGGGAGGGGACACAGCTGGGACAGCTAAGCCCAGTTGACCAAAGGGATATTCCATACCATATGACGTCATGCTTAGCATATAAACCAGGAGAAAGAAGGAAGAAAGGGAGAACATTCAGACTTATGGCATTTGTCTTCACAAGTAACCATTACGCGTGATGGAGTCCTGCTTTCCTGGGGATGGCTGAACAGCTGCCTGCCAGTGGGAAGTAGTGAATGAATTCCTTGTTTTGCTTTGCTTGCATCTGTGGCTTTTGCTTTACCTATTAAAGTGCCTTTATCTCAACCCATATTTTTTCTCACTTTTAGTCTTCTGATTCTCTCCCTCATCACGTCAGGGGAGAGTGAGCGAGTGGCTGGGTGGTGCTTAGCTGCTGGCTGGGCTCAAACCACAACATGGGCAAAAACACCTTTCTGAATTGCCAGGAAATACCATTATAGTTTGCCCATATGTACCAGTATGTATTAGAACATTATCCCTCAGTTGAAATAATATAATGGAGTCTGTTACTTCAGTCATGTAATCACTTTTTTTTCAAACACAACAAATATTCCCGTTTGCTTTCAGTATAAACATGATGTGAAATTTCTGACTGAACTATCTCTGTAAAAAACTTCAGAAGAATGAAGATTAAGCTGAAGCTCACTTTCATTATATATCGCCAGTCATGGCAGGGAATTGATCCTTTGAAAAAGCATTTCCTACTTCAGACAGAAAAAAATTAATAACATGTTAAAAATAATCAGAAAAGGGCTGACTATGGATCTTACAATGCACAATCCTGGTGCAATGGAAGAGTACAATTTAAAATGTAATAACTTGTAGCATTACATTCATTTCTGCAGTACTGCAACCAATTTACAAATAACAGGGACACCATCTGTTCTCTAAAGAACCATGGGAAAAAAATTCCTGCTAGCAATTAAGAGGTTGTACATGAGACAATTTCTGCAGATTTCACTTTTTCTTTTTTTCCTATTTTGTTTTGTTTGCTTGGTCTGGAAACTATGTCATCACAAATACCAGTGGATGGTCTTAGCAGTGGTATTTTTCCTGTTCTAGCCTACTTAGCTTACAGATGTACTTTTTTAATCAGTGTATTTGGTATTCATGACTAATGTGAATTTGTAGAGAGGAGATCTGAGAGAATTATGTGGATTTAGGTTTAGAGCTTTTCCCATCCTGGCAGACTGACATTAGCTGAACATTTATTCTGCTCTGGCTAATGTATTTCTCTCTCTCTGGCGTCTCAATTATTCTTAGTTTTCCCTTTCTCTTTTTAATAGTTACGGTACATTATTGTAAGTACTGCTTCTTTCGGGTCATGCTATAACTGAGACTTTGCTAACATATGGACAGCACTGCTGTCACAATTGATTTTACTATTACGGATTTCCAAAGTTCCAGGGGGGTTAAATTTAAAAGAGACTATAGACTTGTTAATGCATTTTGCAATTTGGTTGTGTTAATGCATTCAGTAATGTGGTCAGATCTTCGGAACAAGTCTGTGGCCTTTGAATTGTATTTGAGAGCGATTCCTATGTACACAGTACCATTCTGGCACATGATATAATTGCTATCCAAATAAGTCAATAAAGACATGGTGAAATGCAAAACAAAGTCATACAGGAGAAGTAAATTACACAGGCTGCAATATTACTTGCTGTCATATATGCTTTCTTTGGCCAAAAAAAGCTTTCCCTAAAAAAAAAGTGGTTCCAGTTCACTACTACTATAATGCCTTGAATAGTTAGCAGAGTTCTGGCAGCAGAGCTGCAGCAATTATTTTGGTTTCTGTTTACAAACTGGCTGCATTAGGTCTAAACACCACCAGATCCCTTCTTTTAATGTGTCCT
>JAAGAY010139642.1:0-38111 GCA_011801015.1 Ardeotis arabs
GTCCCTTCTTTTAAAAAAAAAAAAAAAAAAAAAAAATCCCGTTCCCTGCCCTGCTTCACGGAGCAGGAGAGAACGCGTTAGTGCTGTATGGATGGGTTTTCGTGGGTGAGCAACCTCCGTGCCCTGACGTGGCAGCTCGGCTTGCTCACCCAGAGGGTCCGTGTTTTCCTTGCTCGTGAAGCTTTGGGCTTGGTCAAAATCCCCATCTAAACACCCCAGGGTGCCCTCTCCCACACAGGGCTACTGCTGCAGGTCCCTCTCCGTCTTGGCTACTGTTTCTTGTCTGCTTTGGTGGTCGTTTTGGCTTGTCATGCTGATGCCTCCACCTCCTTTCTCTGCTCCTGCTCCCAAGCTGCAGCCTCTGTTCCTCGGTTGTGCCTGCATCGCAGCCCCAGCCAGGGAACTGATCTGGCTTTAAAAAAACCCAAACAATTGTGGAAGTTACTCACAAATTGAGATGGTTTTGTGGGGTTCTTTTGAAGCGAGAGCAATTCCTGGGGCTGGTTCAGAGTGTGGCAGGGCAAGGAGCTGCACTGGCGGGGCAGAGGGATGCTGTGGTCCAGGAGGGGAGCGGGTGCCTTGCACCCACGTCTCGGCCGGACTCCCACCCGTGAGACGGCCTCAGGATAGCGGCTGCAGGATGTGTGGGGTACAGAAACAGGTTCCTCAGATGGACTCTGGAGGAGTGCCAGGACTGGCAGTGGTATTTCAGCTGCGACATCACATCAGTTCCTGATTCACCCTTTTTAGGGACTTTTTTCTTTACACATTGAGAAGTCAAACTCTGTGAGGGATAACTGCAGCTGGTACAACCCCACACCGCTGCTTCGGTTCCGGGAAGGTTTGGTCAGGGCTGTTCCTTTCGCTTTCCATGTTCTCCCTCATCCGTACCTGCAGACTGACAATCCTCAGCCGTAGCAGGGCAATAGTGGAACAAACGATGCTCTTGGGGCTTTTTTTCTTTTAACTCAATGAGAAGCTGTGAATATGGGATACCTCAGCATGTCCTTGTAAATCTTGCAACCGAGAAACTGGATCCAGGAAACTGGAACAATCCGGATCAGCCTCGGGGATGCTCACACACGTTGTGTTGCTCATCCAAACCCAAGCCCCAAAACTTTTTAAATTTTCCCATTACGACTCTGTCTGCCAGTCAGCTTGGAAGCTGTAAAAGGGGAACTGGTGGGTGGTACAGTGTCTGTCCTGGTGTCTTCATCACATTCACTGCCTCTTCATTTTCTGGAATAAAAGCTTCGGCTTTTATTCCTCATGACTGGACAATGTATCATCTTGGAAATTAATCTTCCCCCTTAGTTTACTTAATAACGCTCTCTAAAGTCATCAACAAGAAAGCATTCAGTGGTGATTACAAGAAATCTTTTCAAACCCTTCTCTTTGCTATGGTGAGCAAGAGGGACAAAGGAAATATTTTACAACTTATTTTTCCTGTCTTAGTAAAATAAAAGCAGCCCCCTGAGACGCATTAGTAACTGTTGAGAACCAATATTTAGATGTAGTAATTTATCTTTGTGTTTATAGAAACCACAATTGAATATTTTAAAAAATCTCCAGAAAATTGTAATTAGAGATCTGTAGCCAAATTTTGGGGGAGGAAGGAAAAAAAAAAAGGCTGTTAATGTCCAGGGATCGGTGGTGTTTGTTTCTGTTGACTGATGCGTACAGTAAACTGTCCGAGTCCCGAGGTGACTCACGGGCTGTGCAGATGGTGAGCTTTCCTCCGGGCTCGCCGAGTTAATTGAGGAGGAAGCAACGCTGCGTAACCGCCTCCTCCGGTCCCATGTCCTCGGCCCCTGCTGCAAAACCAGAGGGTGTGTGAAAACCCCTCCTGGAGACCCAGCTGCAGGGATCTTGGGTTTTCCAAGCAATTATGTTTTTGGGAAGCTTGTGCTCTGACCCAATGTGAACGAAACGAGATTAGCTGGGGTCTTCTGGAGGCTGCCGAGGTGAAAGCCAAGCGGAGGATGCAAGCGTGTGGGAGGGGAGCGGCTCTTGGAGGACAAAGTAGCTTCTTCCAGCGTCGAGACTCCCAGGGCTGGTTCCTACCCAGGAGGGATCCGGGTATGAGCGGTGCTCTGCCTTCATCTCACTGTGCTAGCTGAGCATTTGCCACCTTCATCAAGATTTTGAAGAAAAGAAGTGGGGAAAAAAAAAAAAAAACAAAACCCACAAAAAAAAAAATCCTAACAGACTAACAAAAGCCCTTTACCCTGAGTGACTCCTTCTGTCCCCTCTCCCTGCTTCTTTCGCAGTTGCGCGTGGACTTGCAGAATGCAAACACTGCATGCAGTTCCCTGGAGACCCCTTGTAAATTCATCCATGGGCGCTTGGCTGCGATGCTGTGGAGCTCTGGTCGCTTCACCCGGCCTCTTCAGGCACTGTGCTGCTTCACCCAGACTCACACCTCATTCAACTCTGTGTTACCCAGCAAGCTGAAATGTCCTTCTGGCTTCGTAGTCCTGATGACCGTTGGTTTTGAACCTAACTAGCTACTCCCTGGTCTTACGCTGAGGAACGTTCCCTTTCCGCGCGGTGCAGGGAATGAAAGCTCCCACCGAAGTGATGCCAACCACAAGCTGTGGCTGATCAGACGCAGCCAAAGTGGAGGGGGATCCCATTTTACTTTGGTTGAAGCCATCTGCTAATGGTGCCTAACTGGAAACTGAGCTCCTACGTGGACCTGGCCCTGCCTGTGAGTATCCAGCCTTTCTGAAAATCCTGACTCTATCTTTACTATGCCAAACCTCTTCTTGGCGTGGGGACGGATGCAAGCTTGTAACAGTATGCACTTAGTTATAGATGTAATTTTATTTGCCTTTGTTAGAATCTTTAATATAAAACTCAGTAAAAAGACCTCTCTAATAAAAATGGCTCAGAGAAATAACAATAAACAAGTTTTATGATACAGAAGATGCATTTAAAAAAATCCTCCTAAGAAAAATGATCTTAAGAGTCTCAAAAAAATATGGAATACGGGAGATATTTTCTCTGCCCACTACAATCAGAGATGGGTGGTCTGTGTGCCATGTGAGCTTCCTCGCTCTGGCTCTTGCGGGCAGGAGGAGGAGAGCTGTGCTCCGTCTCCGTAATGAACTCTGACTGTCCAGGAAAGCATTTATTTTTGCAAAATTAAAAAGGAGGGGGGGGAAGTCCATGGATCTGTTTATAGCTATATAAAAAAGGCAGAGAAGTTAATGCTAACATATGTTGCTTCATGTTCCCAGAGCAGAAACATTTGCAGGAGAGTAGTCCAGAGCGCAGGTGGTAAGCGATCAGTACCTTTATTTATTTATTTGTAAGGGGCAGCAGGACAGCTCACGTCAGGGAGGAGGTGAACGTGTAGAACCCCTATAGGCACATTCTGGTCATGTGTGGACACTGTAGGACTGTATTACAAAGACTTCCAGGGTCTGTACCAGGTACCAGGATCTCTGAAGTTGTTATCCTCTTAGCCAGTCACCAACTGAAAGGTACTTCCAGTGCCACAGCTCCCAGTCTATAAAATGCTGAAAATGCTTTATTTCTTCTTATGGATGCAGACTTTTGGGGCAAGGGATTGACTCCTGGCTTGGGCTTTTGGACTATATCACCAAAAATCTACAAGCTCTTGTAGGCAACTACCCATGTTCTACCACGATGGCGATACCTAGACATGACATCTTTCTACACACTCTGTATATTTTTCTTTATGGATACATATTCTTAGAGATAAATCTTTCCGTCCTTAACCTCAAAAATTTGATTGGCAATTACTTGTACCTCGCAGATTTCACTGGAAGTGTCCTCTGGTGGTTTTGTGACAGAAGGTGAACTTTTCCTCTTTTCTGTTGCTGTGAGTGATCAAATAGAGACAAAACCCTATTTCCTGCCTTGCTTTGTCTTCTGAGGGGAAGGTGGGGGGCTGGTGTGAGATTATCCCCTTCCAGAGGACGAGGAACTGGGCTATGAGATCACGATCTGAATACAGATGAGATAACTGGCAAGGCTCCAAGATATTACTTCAGGACCTCATATATCCTCCCTGCCTTCAGGATCCAGGTGTTGTAAGTTACAGAGCTGATCCCCCTGACATCAAATAGGGGTTCCTCGATTCAGAAGACCAACAGAAGGGTTGACCCCAAAGATCCAGGAGTTATAGGTGTTGTGATGATTTGATTTGCAGGGCATGTGGTGCTGATGTTATCTTCCATGGAGTGGGAAGGTGATCACCAGGTGCTCGCTGTATCAGGCCCGTAGTTTGTTTCCCCATTCAGACCAGGGCCAGGTACTCCAGTATAAGTCAGGAACTTTGGAGCTGGGACTCATAGGCTCTTTTGTTGTCCTCCCCGTAACACTGTCTAGGAGACAGTCTGGTGGGACAGCGGGCAGGACTCTGATTGATGTGGCAGGCTGGGCCATTGTCCATATTGACATTTTCATGGAGTGCGTTGATCATTGACAAATTGTTTTCTGCCAGAAATGTTCCACCAGAGAGTTTGCAAACCAATCTTAAGAGTAGGTTAACTAATAATTAATGATGCTTTTTCTACATGCGTTCCTACAGGACCCATCGCTGGTGGTTTGATTGAACACACGAATGAGTTAAACTGTACTCCATCTCTGCAAGTTAGAGAAATACGTTTTGGTTTTTTTTTCTCAATAACACAAGCAGGTTTTCAGAGCATTAGACTGGACACAACACAACACAACTCAAGAGTTTTGTCTGTTTTCCCCTAACTAAACCTTTTCCCGTGTAAATAGCGGGGTCTCCCTATGCCACGTACAAGTTGGCCCCACATCATGTCACACCCATGCAAAGGCCACCTGAAGACCAGCTGAGCAAGTCTGTCTTGGACTGGGCGTAGTAAAGAGGGTTGGGGAAAATCATTCCAAAATTTGAAGGCTTTCCTGATGTCTTTACTAGCAATATCTGTTTTAACATCGACCCTGGCTTGGGTCTATATCTGTTCCAGCTGTAGCATTGTGGCACGGGGACAGAGGCACGCTCCTAGGTGTGAAATGCTGCAAGGAGCGAGTTCATCGTCAACACAAGGGTGGCCTGGCAGCGGGCGATACCATGGAGAGAAGCAGTTAGACCAGGAAAGAGGTTGAATGTTTCAACTGCAAATACATTTCAAGTGCTCTGGTTTCGAGAATGTTTCCTAGGTTTTTAATTCATCAATTTGCTGCTTGTTGTTGTGATGGGAACGGTGGTGGTTACCTCACTGCTCTGGGCTCGCGCTGATGGAGGGCGATGGGGGAAGATCAATCACTGCTGCTGTTGGGGCTTCACCAATAACCTCTGCCTAGGGCTGGATGAAGCTACAAACGCTGGTCTTCTGAGATGGGAAAGCACTTTTTTCCCTTCATTTTATGTATTTTCTTAATGTTCGTTGATGCTATATGTTATTAAAATCAATCGCCTCCTTCATTTATTTCCTTTCCTCTGGACTCAATTACTTTGCATCTCTTTTTTTTTTGGAAAAAGCGGTTGAAGCTGATACAAGAGAAATAATATCCAATCTGTATTTTTTAAGGTACAGGACCAGTCTGTCAGGCTGTTGGCGCAAAACAACAATTGTTTTATTGTTGGGGTAAGTAAATAAGAACACGAAGTCTTAAGTATTGGCATATGTTGGTACTTGGCCAAAAAGGTCTCTAAACAATACATTTTCTATTCATTCCAGAAACCTCATACTCGGTTATTTCTCATTTAATGGTGTTGGCAAATACCCATGTCACCATCTAATTTTGACCGTAGTTCAACTTTTTTAGTGCAAAGCTAATCCTCATTATAGTTGTAAACATGTGTTTCATTTGGCATCGTGCTCACGCGCTAAAGTGACAAAGGCGGTCTAGGGTTTCTATCAGGAACGGAGATGTATAGGTAAGCATTTTGTTCAATCTACTTCATCTTTTATGCACTGAAAATTAGCCCAGTTACTTAATAGGCAAGAATGTTTTTTATAAGCCTCTCTGTACTCTCGTGCTTGGCCTGTTTCCTACTCTGCATCTTTTTTTTTGGAAAGATGGGACCATACCAAGGAGAAAAAGAACAAGTGAATCTAGGAATGAGTGTGAGAGCCATCAGGATCTTGTGTGGTGGCTCTGTGTGTCTTCTACACCTTTATGAGCTTTTCAGACCCCAATTTTAAAGAATTTTTATTTTAATGTACCTCGGTTTTCATGTGGGAGACTTACAAGTTTAGTCGTTAATGAGGCCCTTCTCAAAGTGAATCCTCTTTAAAATGAGACTTCTTGTAAGGGATCGCAAATCAGTAGTCCTGAAGTCACAATTCACTTTCAGGCAATTTTATTTTATAAGATGTCTTACAGTTTTTAATGGCAAAATTCAGCCTGACGTCCCTGCCTCCAGTGGAGCAAGTGACAAAACTGTTTATCAAAATCATCTGATTTATGAGAACCTGGCAGTGATTGCACCTGAGGTGTAAGTGTTGTCACCAGTCACCAAGCTCCTTAAAATGTAGCACCGTAAAACCAGCAGAAATCCCTGAGCCTTCCAAGGATGACGAGACATTGCTAACCTGAGTCAAGTGGGACCAGACCTGGTTTCTCTACAGTTTCTTTCAATAGAATAGAATATTTTCAGTTGGAAGGGACTTACGGTGATGTCCAAACGCATCATCTAGTCCAACAATTAAATTTTTTCCATCATAGCGAAGCTCCAGGTTGAATTGTTGATTCACGTTGGCTCTTTTGCTAATTACTGCTAGCTTGAGATGTCCCTTAGGAACAGGTCAAACAGAGCGAGGAGTTGTGTTCCTGGCTGTGGCCTGCAATGTGCTGGGGGTCAGCACGGTGGTTGCAAGCCATTGCCATCCTACGGCAGTAATCCTGAAATAGGAAGTCTCCTGAGAAGTCTCCTCCGCAGCCCATCTGCTTGGACTGGGGTGGGTACCACGAAGTCAGCAGCTGGCAGCTCGGTCAGAGTTTGTCTGAGCTAAAAGAAAAATAGTTTGCCGCAAAATATTTTTCTATATTAAAATATGCACTTGAGCCACAAACATTTCTCTGTGTTTGCGTATACCACCAAGTCGCAAATCGTGTTCTTGTTTTTAAATAGATCTCAAATTCAATCCATAAATTTCCAGTCATTATCACCCCATTATCCTTTCTCTTTTTTGCTGTTTTTCTCACCAAGTAGCGGTAAACCCCAGGCCCTTTCTCAAATGTGTGGCTAATATAAGAGGAAAGGAAAGTTCTTTTCAAATATTAAAATGTTTTAAATACTGTTTTACAGCAATCATGGTCATCTGCAAGAAATCAGTTTTCAAAGAAGTGTTTGATGGACTGGCAGTCGTTTGAGCCCAAGATGAGATGAAATGGTCCAATTCAAGCCGGATTAGGACTCACTGTTCTGGAGAGCACATGAGTTTAGAAGAGACGGATGAAGCTGAATTTTGAAACTACCAATTTGGCTTTTGAAGTGTGTTGAGATCCAGGCTGGAAATAGTGAAATAGAGTTTAACACCACAAAGTGATCACCCTGCTTTGACGATGATGGAAAATTGTGGCTGTTCGATAACTGTTGGAGCTCCTGAAGCTTCCACACTACAGCATTTGTCACTACCTGTAGCACAACCGTGTTGGTAAGAGCTGAATGAGTCTTGTGGTGACCACAGCTGGAGAAGACCTTGTTAGATTGCATCAAATAAGCCTGGAGGTGCAGCCTGTGGAGAGCTTGCCGTGATGGTGGTGTGGGGTAAGTTCAAGGCTCTGACATCTCAAGTGTCTGCAGCAGACAGGTGAGCATGAAATCCGTTCCTAGAGGAAAAAAATTCTCCTTTTTGCCTTCAGCTCAGTGAGTTCTGCTTAGGGAAGCCTCATCGTTCACATGGGATTTTGAGGGGGGCATTGCTTTTGACACAAGGTGGTGTACATCCTAGATCAGAGCTCGCCAAGAGCTTAAGAGTATGGAAGAAGGCGGCATGCTTTGTACAGAGGGCAGCGGTGAGGAGACATGATAAACATATCAGAAAAGTCATCCCATCTTTCACTGGATCAAGGGACATATCCAGTCATGACCTCTCATCCTCTTGGTTAAAGCTCTAAAGTTTCTGCTGCCTCCACCCAGCATTTCTACTGCATTTGTTATACAGCTCCCTGTAACGTTTATTGCTCTCCAGTGCGCGCAGCGTGTTTGTTTCCTATGTACTTCAATTTATGTTTTTACCATTAACTACGCATATTGTTCCTTTTGTATATTTAGAGAACTTTCAGTATTCAGTTGCAACATGTTAATATGGAAGAAACTCAAAAAACCCCCTCTTTCTTGGCTGGAATTCCTCAGGTTATCAGCGGAACGGTTGCGTTTCACGTTGCTATATTCACTGTGCCGCGTGGCTGCTGTGCCCATAGTCTGAGCGAGCTCCTAAATTTTCCATCATTTTTGTTGTCTTTACTGGATGTCCAGGTTCAGAAGCAGTAATAACTCAGGGTTTGTTGTTTTATTCTGTTTTGTTTTGTTTTTTTAAAACTTTTCTTTTTTATTTGTTTGAATGCTGGTGAGGAACAGTCAAGGCTTTGGTGATCGAGAGCTGACACTGGCACTGCTTTAAAAATCATTCATGCTTTTCAGGTGTCCAGCTTCCCAACTACTTAGGGCACAAGGGGAAATGTAAACATTGTTCTGTTATTCAACCTACTACATAAGAGCATTGAGTTTGACAAGGCTCCAGCTACCCCCGCGTCCCGTCCTCACCCAGATCGGACGCTGATATCCCTCCCCAGTGACACACAATCTGGCAGGTTCGTTTTCACTATAACAATTGGCCACTGTAAACGCTGGTTACGCTGCTTCGTGCCTGCCTTGCCATAGCTGCTTCCAAGGAGTTCTTGCTGCATTTCTCAAGATTCAAGCTTATAGTAGGTTTTTTTTTTTTTTAATACAGTATTTAAATGCAAGTTCAAGTGCATTTACTTAATCTGTATAAGGAGGGAGGTGATTTCAAGATATTCTTTAGAACCTCATATCAAAAGCCTATCCAGACTTTTAATTTTTTTTTTTTTTCCTCTAAGATAGATATATGTGGTATTAAAAATTGTGAAACTTCTTGGCAGGGCACGGGCCGCGTTGGGTGAGGTTGTCTGCAGAGCCCAAAGTTGGCTGCAGAGCGTGAGATGAATTCCAGGCGGTGCCATTTGTAAACACAGAACAGATAACAGAGCTAACGAAGCTGAGAGCACTCGCTGCAGAAACTACGTACGCACCGAGGGCCTCAGCAGAGGAGAGGAGCAATAAATGCAAGGATCATTATGAGAGCAAAACTTAGAATCATGGAATTATATAATTGTTTATGTTGGAAAAGATGTTTAAGATCATCAAGTCCAACCTAGCACTGCCAAGGCCACCACTAAACCACATCCCTAAGCTCCACATCTACACGTCTTTTGAACACCTCCAGGGATGGTGACTCTACCAAAAGTGAACTTGGGGGCCTTTGTTTCTGCACTGATCTTCTTGTGGAGAAAGCAAAGCAGGAACCATCCCCTCTGTCCCCGCCATTGGTACGCCTGGCTCTGCCCTTGGTGAATTACTTCTGATCAGCTGGCAGAGCTGGATTTAGAACAGGACTCTGGACGTTGGGGTAGTTTGAATTAAGCTGGATTTCTGCATTGTATTATTTTTATAGTCTCTTCCCATCTGACAGAGATCTCTTTCTCTTTGCTAACGTAAAGCTCATGACTGCGTTGCGTACATTGTACATCGCTTGGACAAGAAGGCAGCAGTCCGCAGCTCTGCTGGGGGTAGTTGTGCCGTGATGGTGGACGTGACGGTTGTCCCTGGCATCCGAGGTGAGACAGCTCCTTCCCCAAAACCTACCCCTTCCTTTCCTGTGCCGAAAGACCTTCTCCACTGGCCCTGAAAGCTGCAGGGAAGTGTTCCCATCCAGAGCCGTTTGCTTCTCTTTACTTACCTTTGGCCTCTGGGTCAGGAAACCTTAATAATTTCCTTTTTATTAATTTAATCCATAGTTCCTAGTAATTACCATAAATTAAGCCTGCTGGGGGGAAAAACACAGCCAATAAACTGCAGGAACTGCTAGCTTTATGTGGGTAACGTCAGTACCTAGAGGATTGTTTCCTGTAGGTCAGTCCCTTGGTTGTCGTGATTGACTTGAGATCAGACCCAAAGGCAGAGAGTTTCCCGTCCACCTTTTAAACGAGGCTGGGACGTGCCAGGAATTCTGTTAATACACAGGGTCCTATTAAACGCTTCACCTTGGTGTGAAATGAACTTATTCCTGCCCCTGTGCAGGTTCCGAGTATTTCCCGAGGATCGTTTCGCTCTGGTTTGAACGGACGTGTCTGGAGACACCGCTTTGTTCCTCCCGATGGCGTTCATGCCGGTAAGATGACAGCAGCGGGCACGGTTCTCCTTGTAACGCTCCAGAGCTCAGCCTGTGGATGCAAATCATGCATTACCTTGTGAGAAAAAAAAAAAAAAAAAAAAAATTAATCTGAATTTGCAGTGGGAAAATTTTGCAAAGACCCTTCATCGGTCCTCCTCAGCAGCGCCTTTGGAAATGATGAAGAAAGTGGGAATTATAACAAGCCCGTGGGATGAGAGGCTGGCTCCGGGAGCCCGCGGAGGCCCCACTAGTAAAGGGTTGCTGGTTTCCTTTTCTAACTGGGCTGAAGCCAGGCATTCCTGAGTGGCACCAGTCCTCCCAGCGCTGGAAAGGAAACGTTCCCGTTTGTTAGCTGTGGAAGTGCACGCCTAAGCCAAAGGTTACCAGGCTGAGGTGATATTTTTGCATTCCTACAATGTCTTAGCTTTTTTAAATTAAATTCTTGCAACATGAGGATTTAATCCCTTCTGGTATATATGGTGCGTGCGTGTATGTGTGTGTATGCATATTTCCCCCCCCCCCCCCCTACAAAAAATTTCAGCAGGCAAGTTATTTGTGTTTTTGAAAATTGGCTCAGATACAGGGTCAGTAACTTTCCACCCAGAGCCCTTGGAAAGGTTTGAGGCTGAGTAGAGGGTCAAGTTTTAGGGTTGTGCTTGAGTCAAAACTAGATCTGGGGTTGAGCGCCATTAGGGATGAAATCTGGTGCATTGTTCTTGAATTTTTTCTTATTAAAAATAATGGAAATAAGCAGTTTGCCTGTGCCCAAGTCTTTTTAAGAGCAGAGTTCTACCACATCGAAAACGATACTGAGAAAATTAGTGGTTTCCAATATGGAACTGGAATCGAAATC
This sequence comes from Ardeotis arabs, assembly GCA_011801015.1. Classification (NCBI taxonomy): domain Eukaryota; kingdom Metazoa; phylum Chordata; class Aves; order Otidiformes; family Otididae; genus Ardeotis; species Ardeotis arabs. The sequence continues at coordinate 11,224 of JAAGAY010139642.1, forward strand.
TAATCCTGGAAGGGTAAGTTTGGAGTTGTAGACTGAAAATTAAGCTCGAGCGAAACAAAAAGCGTTTTGATTATAGTGGATGAGTGGGGGAAGAACACAGACTGTGCCCCGTTCCGGGTAGCACGGAGTTAGAAGTTGCTTGGGACCAAGAGGTGCCCCAGGACGGGGCTGCGAAGAGAGGAAGGCAAAGCCTGGGCTCTGTGGCCTGTGCTCCAGGAGCAGATATTCAAGCCCAGGGTTACTTAAATGAATTCAAAGCTTCAAAGCTTTGCCTCTGGTTGCGTTGAGCTTGCACGCTCCCTGCCTTGCTTCTTTCTCCAGCAGAGGAAGGTAGCAGTTTTTTCTTGGGGGGAAAAAAATAGCAGTTAATAACTCAGGCTGTAATCTACTTTTTTTCTCTTCTACTGAGCTGCTTTGCCAGTTTTCAGATGACCAGGCTGGTTTAAACCCATCTACCCTCATGCCCTAGAGAAAATACCTGCAGCATGCGTCTGCTGAGCTGAGAAACACGCAGCTCTGGCCGTGCAAAGGGGATGGCACTGCAGCCTGATTTGCACCGTAGGGTGAACGTGAACCAGGCCCACAGCACTGGGAAATAAGTGCCCAACTGCGCAAAGCCCAGGCCCAGATTTTAAGTATTGGCCTTCTGCTGAGGTGCCCTTAAAAATCTGTCTCTGTCGTGCTGGGGAACCACAGTATTTCATTTCTGTGAAGGCTTTTCTCAACTAAAGTGTTTGGCTTGAGCTGAAATCTATGTCCATGCCAGGGGAAGCACCCACGCATCCACTGCAGAGAAGACCTGGACAAGGCAGGTTTGGCTCTGTCCTGGCTGAACGTGTCTTGGAAGGAAGATACTTGGCTGAAACGAGGGTTGTGGTGCTCCAGGAGCTGGTTCTCTTTGGGTGGCAGTGCAGCTGGGGATGTCCCGCAGACCAGCCATTATGGCCAGCTTGAGTTTGCTCAGCAATAGTGGTGTCCCCAGCTCTTCCCTTGCATTGGCTCGACAGAGCCAATGCGACGGGAGAAAAATGCAGGTTTTGCTCGATGGAGGTATCTTTTTTTTGTCACTGCTTCCTTCTTTGGAAGAAAAATGGTTCCTCCAGATCTTGACATCTGCTGCTATTTAAAGGAACATCATCATCACCAATCCATCTCTCCCGGGGTGTCTCAAGGTATGTAGAACCTTATTCTTCCCAAAATTGTGATTGAAAACAGATATTAGATGATTATGTCCCTTTAAATGCCATGTCAGTGATGGGAAGCTTATTAATTAACGTCTCTGCAAGTCAGAAGGTGGCAATGAACGGGGGAGGGCAGGTTTTACACAGCATTTGGCACCCCAGGGCAGGTGGGTGGTGGACACCCTGCCAGAGGACTCTGCAGTGCTTGCAGCTCTCCGCTTGTGCTGTTATTTGCATTATCCAGGGGTTCCCATGTGACCTCCAGCATTTTTCCTTCAGGCTCTGGTGAATGACGGAGTGAGAGGAAGGATTTCTCAGGCTAGCAGCCCCTTCTGCTACTTGTCACCCCCTCTGTACACCCACGTGTACACCCCTGTGGAACCAAGAGAGCAATGGGAAAATGCACCTGGAAGCTTCTCCGAGGGTCAAAGCCGTGGAAAGAGCTCATAAAACAATAAAACACCTCCTCAGAGCCTGGCTTTTGCAAGAGGCTGTGCGTAACCTCCATCCTCGCCCTCCATCAGATGGCTCGTACGGGGGAAAGGCTACCGCGACAGAAACGCTCTCGCCTTCCGAGTGGTGAGATGGGGAGCAGACAGCTCCTGCTCTGTGTTTAGATTTTTCAGGTTCAGTGGTGACGGTAAGTGTTTGCCCTCGGAGCTGGTGGGTCCTGTTACAGCATTTTGACGCAGAGACGTGAGCCTTCACCTTCAGGGATGTTTGGTTCCTTTCTCTTCCCGCATCTAAAACCTCTGCCTTGTGCAGTTTTGCCCTTAGGAAGCAAATCCCTCAAAAGACATCAGGAAGGGTTCAGAGCAGAGGGCTGTGGGTGGGAAGGATACTCTGTCATTTTTATCTTCCTCCACAGGCGCTCAGCAAATAACCTTTCCATTGCCAGGGCAATAAAAAACGTCAGGGGTGATTAAAGATGTGACAGCCGGTGCACGTATCTCAGTGCAGCCCAGTCCTGCAGATTGTCCTCGCTCCCGCTGGGACAGACTCTCCCAGAATTGGTTGTTGGTCTCCAGTGCTCCCCCACAGCCACTGCCTGAGGGTGTTGAGCGCCCGGCAGGATTCGGTCCAAATTCAGAACTTCTCTCCGAGCTTCCGATTCACTTCCGTCTGAGCCATGGCCATCCCTGCGGTGCCGGGGAGTGTGCGGCCCTTAGGCAGTGCCTCAAATATTTTTTACATCTGGTATGTTTTCTACACAAAATGTTTTTTTAAGAAATAAGTTGTTTGTTTGTTTGTTTTTTAAATGGACTAAATTTTTTACTAGGGACTCTGGTTTTGCAAATATTCTAAAATGTTTAAATTTTTTTTGTTCTTGGCAGTAAAAATAACCCAGCTCCTTGCCCACTACAATCAAAAACTATTGGACAAATGTTAACGCAGATCATTTGGGGGGTTTCTAGAACTATTTTTGTGGTACTGAATGAACAGAAGATACTTTTTTCATTAGAATTGGTTCAGTATCTACATTCTAGTTGCTGATTTCATAGGATCATAGAATCATAGCACAGTTTGGGTGGGAAGGGACTTTAAAGCCCATCCAGTTCCACCCCCATGCCCTAGGCAGGGACATCTCCCACCAGCCCAGGTCGCTCCACGCCCCATCCAACCTGGCCTTGGGCACTGCCAGGGGTGGGGCATCCACAGCTTCTCTCAGGGCAGCCTGGGCCGGGGCCTCACCACCCTCATGGGGAAGAATTCTTGGCTTATGTAGAGCTGTGTGCTTTACACCAGTTAAGAATTTGTCGTAAAGTTTCAAGAAACCTTTGAAAGTGTGAACCAGAAGAAGAGGAGCTTTTTTTTCCTTCTGAGTTACTCCTATTCTTGTTGGAGACTATGCCCAGATCCATTCCATTGCCATTTTCAGCCATCAGACTTTAACCAGTCTGCCCCAGGACACAGCTGGCTGAAGCCAGGCGCTGCGGAGAGCAGCTCGGAGGTTCCCGGAATGAACCGCAGGGATCTGAGGGAATTCAACCCCAGTGATGGGGATGAACCCAGCCACTGCAGCTGCTTCAAGCTTTTTCCAGTTATTGCTTCCTGGGAATGACTGTAAGGTCACAGGATCTGGCTTATTTGTGTGTCGCTTTGTGACCTACTGAATTGTGATTTTTATTTTTTTAATTTATTTTTTCTTCCTCTCGTGCCTGTTGCACTTGGATATAGGTTTGACAGAAGCTGAAAGAAACCCCCTGGCGCGGAGGGAGGAACTGGACCTGCATCTCTTGCATCCCAGTTGAGCACCCTGATGCCTGTGTATGGTAGAGAAGGATAACACAAATGTTGTTTTGTTTTGTTTTTTTTTTTTAAAAAAAAAAAAAGGAGGGTGGGAAAAAGGAATGAAAAAAAAAAAAAAGGCAGGATTTTCTGCAACTGAACCTGTACCTTTGTGCTAGAAAACTCTCTGCATGTGATAGTGTTCCCCAGTAGCAAACCATCTTGGGAAACTTCAGATCCAGCTGAGACACAATCTTGCGTACCAAAACCAGAGGGGTTTTCACCTTATTGCGTGGCTGGGCAAGTCGTGACGCTGGCGGGAGGAAGGTAGCAGGGATAAGGATCCAGGGCTGGGGCTGGGAGAGCCCCACAGTGGCAGCTCGTGCCAAATCTTGCTCGTGGCCGTCGTCACAGTCCCCGCAGTTGGGGTTTGCTTATCCATCAAATCCAGTGGAGCTGCAGCTCTGCTAGAGGGTCCATCACCCATCTGACCTGGGGTGAGGTGGCTCAGGGATCTCAGGGACTAGAAATCCAGCCCTGTGCAAAGAAGGGAAGGAGGAAGCAGCTCCCGGTGAGGCCGGGCTGGCAGCGGTGCCGTGGGATGGTGCTGCTGGAGGATCCTGGCCCTTGGGGTCACGGCTGCAGCTCCAAACCGCAGCCTGGACAGTCCCGCTCTGCAGGCTGGCCTCGCGCCTGGATTGTGAAAGTGCGGTGAAGGGCAGAGGCGTTATTTTGGCCTTAATGTTTGTCCCACAGCATTAAAAAAAAAACCACTCTGGAAAAGCCCCCAAGGACAACGTCCTGAGATATTTGGTTTATTTAGATTTACTGAAGTGCTGCTGGGCTTGTCTCTGCCTGCCTCTGGTGCCAGGGTTTCTGGAACCTTCCCCTGGCCTTGCACACGCAGCTACACACACGTGTGTCCTTAGTCACACATATGACCTGTTCAGTGAAACCTTACAGTGTCTGGTACTCCCACAGCGAAAGCTGGACACGTACAGATTTCCATCATTCGGTCTGACCAAATCGGGCTCGGAGCGGCTGACCAAGCCGCTTCCCCCACCGGCCCTGGTAACCCGTAGCTGCACTGGATCGCATCATTCCAGAAGAGAAATTCACTCTTTGCTTTGAAGACAGCAAGGGCCGAGGCATCTGCTGCATTCCTTCCCGACGTGTTCCAGCGGTTGGCTGCCCTCGTTGGAAACCAGATGTCTCCCCTCTGCTTTGAGTGCTGTTGACTTTGAATTCCTGCCATTAGACCTTCTTCTGCCTGTTCCTGAGGGAGGTGAAGAGCCTCAGGTGAAGGTTATCAGATATCCAGGCTGCCCTACCACCCAAGGAAGCAGGCACCTCAAGTGTCCTAAACCAGCTTTCTTCCTCTCCATGTCACTAAAGCAGAGCTATTGGGGTCAGAAAGATCAATGACATCGTAAAACACTTCAAGCGTTTTCCTTTGCGTTGTGTCTTGGCTGTGATGGCCATTTAGTGGAAGCAAGGCTTTAATGTGCACAGCCCCGCTCTGGTTTTCCCATTGCTGACTCTTCTTTGACCCACCTGCTTGGTAAAATGATGTGCTTTTGTCCTTAGCTCAAATTTCCTCCTCTTAGAAAGTGATAAATCCATGAATTTTCTCCTTTTTTCCTGGTTGTTTTGTTTTTTTTTTTTTTAATTTATTGCTTTATAGCTTGCCATTAGTATCACGTTACGGTGATGCTGGTTGTGTCTAAGGGGTCAATCCAGTTCCTGGCTGAGCAATGGACATTGCTTCCACGGCAAGTCATGAGGAAGACAATGGACAGCCTGACCACCAGTGTTGGTAAAGCCAGCATGCGAGTCTTCACAAACGAAAAACCAGGGATTTTCTTCTTGTTGATAGTTTCAAGGTCAAGCTTGGTTTTGTTTCTCAGCTGCATGTACAGAACAACTTAGTTTTTCTCTGCGGTGCTGTCCTTCCACTTCCTTCCCCTGTAGATTTTGCTCTTAATTTAATTTCTTTGCAGCCCCACCTTTGGTAGCCAAGGCAGAAGCACTGGTAGGACACCGTGTGAGCCCAGGAAATCTCCCAGAGGGGTCTGATCCTGCAAAAGGCTGGGGCTTCGCTTTCAGGATTGAGTGTTGGGCTCTTCTAACTGGAGGGAGCACCTGGTCTCATCTCGTTTTAAGCAAGGTTGACATTTTCTGAAGCAATTTAGGAAGATCAAAAGGAAATGAAGTTGTGTCCATAGAGCCAATGGAAGGGTTTGTGATCTCTCCTACCCCGTGAGTACATCACAGTGATTCAGAGGAGTAGCGCGTGCTCATTTGCAGAGTACGTGCTACAGAAGAATTATCACTCGTCAGAGGAGATACGTGCTTAATGCAAAAAAGAGCCCGAGATTGCAAAGCCGCTCGGCGCGGCCCATAGCAGAAGCGTGTTGTGATACCCCTGGGTAAAGATCAAACTGGAAAGGACTTACCGACATCTGATTCTCCTCAATTTTAGTTGGATCCAAGTCTAGCAAAAGGGCATTTTTATGTCTGGTCACAGTCCAAAAAGATATAGCAAAATCACCTGGAGTTACAAATGTGTTGCAGAACCTGTCCCTAATCACATTAAGAGCTCTAAACTGTAAGGCTCAATTGTTTGCCAAATGAAATATTCTCCCCCGGTATTTGCAGAAAAGAATTACAGTCTGTGAGTCATGTTTTTCATTTGGTATCAAAGTTTCTGTTTTATGGACCCGATCCTGAGCTTGGGGAAGGAGTTGTTAAAAAAAAGCTTTGTTTTGTTGGGGAGTAAGTGCAAGATTACTCCATTTTCACACCCACCCACCTTGGGACTGGCATCCAGGGACCTGGGGCTGACCCACCAGTTGTCCCCATCGGGCTGGTGCTACCTGCCTGGTGTGGAGCCGTGGCGCTGGGGACACCCAATGGGCACGACTCAGATGATGTATTTTGGGCTCAGTTTTCAGCTGGGCTTTTGAGCCTTTGAGGTTCGCAACATCAAGCTTTCTTCTGCAGTTCTGAGAGAGACGGTGGTTGTTGGGAGATTTGAGGTTGCGCTTAAAAAGATGGGAGGCCATCTAATCACAGGACTCATTACAGTGGGGAACACAGGCCCAGGTTGCCCAGAGAGGTGGTGGAAGCCCCATCCCTGGAAACATTCAAGGCCAGGTTGGATGGGGCTCTGAGCAGCCTGATCTGGTTGGAGAGGTGCCTGTTCCTTGCAGGGGGTTGGACTGGATGGGCTTTAATGGTCCCTTCCCACCCAAACCATTCTGTGATTCTATGACTCTGGTCTCCACAGCTTAAATTCCAGCCCCAAAGGATGCGAGGCTCGCTGCAGAAATGTCTGGCAGCTGCCCAGCGTGCACTGGTGCCCCTCCAGCTGCTCCAACACATAGCAGTGACCAATGGACTCTTGCTCCAAGCTTCAAGTGCCTCTTGCCCTTTCTTTTGGTCCACTCTGATGTTACCAGCCATTGGCCACCAGCTGTGGACTCTGGTCTGCAGGTCACCCGTGGTTTGTGCATGAACTCCTGGACTCCACATCCCCAAATAAACCAGTGAATCAGGTGATGTGGAGCTCTTGCAGCAGGTTGGAGGAGAGGACAGTGAAATAAAAAAAAAGCAAAATAGTCAAAGCACCAAGTCAACTGCTGAGAGGAGAAGCAAGACACAATGATTTAGAGAGCTCCAACCTCCCAGCCATCGTGGATGTACCTCATGTAGACTGTATGTAAGACCAGAGTAAGATGTAAGACCAGAGCTGAGTCAGTTCCGGGACAGCAGGGAGATGCCGTTTGCTTAAACTGGTGCTGTTGCTAAATGAACTGCCCGTCACACCGCACTTAATTACGTTTACACTGAGGGAAACGATTGCCGAGAGTCGCCCCGTGTCCCAGGGGACGGAGAACACAAACCGATTTTATACAACCTCGTATCTTAAGCTATGGGCAGGAAGGGTGAGGGAAGCACCGTCATCCCTTGGGAAGAGCTGAGCCCTCCCTGCCCTCAGCGTGCCCCCTCCTCATCCCAGGGGAGGAAGCACAGGGCCGGGGCAGCAGCCGTGCCCAGGGGATTTTGGCCTGACTTCTCACAGAGTCTTAATATGCCCCAGCTGGCAGCAATAATTGGAGAGTTATTAAATAACTGTCTGCAGTGACATACAATCTGCAGAGCACTCTACCAATTATTTTTCATTTGCTTCCCTCCATCTCAACGCGTCCCTATCTACCCATCCCACTCCGTCGCCGTTCCCAGGACCAATTTACTGTACTGATGGTGGGGCAGCGAGATCTTCTGCAACAAAGAAACTACTTTATTTCCTGCCATGGTTAATGCCCCGATTTAATGAGTCCCTCATATCATTCTCACCACCCTAAATTAAAGGGTAGCCCACGCAATTAAACTGTTTCGGTTGCAGAGTGCCCCTCTCGCAGTTATCTGCAGAGCGGGTTGAAATGCAGCTGCTGCTAATATTGCTGGTATTAAAACCGGCAAAGGAAAAACCGCTTTCATCTCTTTATTTTTAGTAGTGGGCCTTTACTTTCAATTAAACTAATTTGCACCGACCCATTCCTGATTGTTGTCCCATGGGATTTTCCTAGCCAGGAAATATTTTATGTGATACATAACTGGAGATGCTTAGACCTCAATGTTTTTGTCTTGCAGGAATGAGGAGAGAGTTGGGATTTGCAGCCAAATCTTACTTTAAGTTCAACTATTATTAATCCAGAGTAAAGCTGTAGTTTGCAGTGGATTTATTCTAGATTTAAGCTTTGTTAGATCACAATTTGGTCCTTTTCTTCTTCTTCTTCTCCTCCTCCTTATTTTTCTCCTCCTTCTTTTTCTCCTTCTCCTTTTTCTCCTTCTTTTTCTTTTTTCTTCTTCTCCTTCTTCCCCCCACCTCCCCAAATCTAAGTTTAAGAGGAAAAGAAGTTCCCCAAGCCCCTACTCCCGAAATCTCTTCTTTGTACCAGGACCTATTCTTGGATTACCAAAGGGCAGACAACACCCTGCAGTAACGGAGCATCCTCCAGGACCCCCAGGTTCTTTCCATCAGGAGTTTCTTCACCCATCCCGGACACCCAGCCCGCTTGGGATGAAAAGAGGCTGCTCCATAAGGAGTGGAAAGGGGTTTGTCACCGCTCAGGTTGGGAGCAGAGTGGGGACCCCCCCCCCAGTACACAGCAGTGCTGAGCAAACTGGGGGCTCACACCCACAAATCCCTCCCAACCTCGTGCTGTGTGGGATTTTGTCAGGGTAGGGAAGGTTTGGGTGCATGGAGAGATGAAAGAAAAACACTGAAATAACAGCTGAGGGATGGGAGGGAGTGACGGTGTCTTTATTTTTAGGCAAAAGGTAATCACTCTCTGGATTTAGCTGACTCAGCAGAGCTGCACATCCCAACCTTGCAGCCTTCGCGGGGCTCAGGGCTCTCCTGTGCCCGCGGTCGGGCACGTTGGCAGGGAACGTCCCTCTTTGCATCGGTGTGAGCGGTCCAGCCCAGCAGCCTCATCCTCCGACGCGCTCACACAGGTAAACGCCATCGTGCTAGCTGGGTTGCCTCTTGCAGAAAGTGCCATAGATGCCAGGAGTCAGAATTTCATTTTTCCCTTTGTCCCCAAAACGTCAAAACAGAAGCATGAAAAAACGGCATAAGAAAGAGCTCTTTTCTGCCGTTTAGCCGGAAAAGGCTCTGCAGCAATCCAAGACATTATGTTTGGGATGCATCTGCAGTGAAGTTTCTTCCTGCCCCAAACCTGTCAAGCTCCAATATTCATTTTAATGATCTCATTTTATAAATAATGGAAAGAAAACCAATTTCAATAGAAATGAGATTAGAAATGGGAGGGGAATGGATTACAAATGCACGAATCTGTAGTTAGTCCAAAGAAGATAAATCTCATTTTAAGTGGTCTCCAGTGAAACAGTGTCTTCCTAAGAATAAAACAAAATAAATCTGGTTTTGTTGATAAATAAAAGTGAGAGGCAGTGGCAGGGAGTGTTTTCTAACACTGGCTGGTTGTCATAGCATCTCGGGGCTAACGATACCTGGGTTGTATTCTTGGCCTTGCCGCTGTCTCTCTGCAGTAAATCATTTAACCCCCTGTGCTGAAGCTGCAGCACAATTTGGAAAGATCAAATGCCAGCGAACAAATGTACAAATGACATCAGCGCGTGACTCTCGGTAAAGCCGTCACTGCCAGGCTCCTACCTCAACAGGACCATGAAGTCCGGAGCGCGTAATGAATTGGAAGGTGCAAAGGAATGTCATTTCAGCAGCCCGCACACAATTTGCTTCAGACTATTGTGGGAAAGGCTGCTGCTGGGAGAGATATTTTAATTTGGGGCTGGATGTCACGTGGCGCTGGACCTCTTGTATGTCTACCAATGTAGACACGATGCCAGTGATGGCTTGAAAAGTCTGTCTTTTTCTTTTTCTTATGCACATTTGATCAGATTTTCTGTCTGCACGAGGAGCAAAGCAGCAGAAGAGGTGTTTGCTCTGTAGAACTCTCCCCAGGTCCCTTCTCCATCTGGTCTTCAAGCTGCAGTGAGGAAGAATTGTATCGGAAATTGCTAAGAGGGACTGAACTGCAAACACCCACCAGCTCAGCAGCATGGCAACACCACCACGTTTCTTCTCATCTAATTGGAACCAGCTTGGCCTTTTCCATCCTGCACCTAGATGACTAAGAAGGAAGCGCTGGCATGAGCCGTAATGGGATGGGGTGAGGTATCCCCAGAAAGAATGCACACCCAAGAGCTGGCACGCGCCGAGCCGAGGTACGTAGAGCTGCACCAAACAACGCTGCAATCAGCAGCCACGTGGGCTGGAGCTGGAGAGTGGCCGACCCTCTGAGCTGGGGAGCTAATGATTCCCTCCAGGATTGCATCACGAGATTCAAACTGAGTCATTATGAGGAGATTTGGGCAAACAAGTCAGAATTCATCACTGAGGAAACACGTTGGAGCCGTTGGAAGAGCCTCCAGTCGGGTAGGTGTTCAGAAGCACGGCCAGCGCCTCGCTTCTGGGGCCACGAGTGGCTCCGCGGCAGAAGCCGGGATCCACAGCCAATGTAGGCTGGCAGGGTTCTCCTCCTACAACACCCACAGCAGCTTTCTGCCTGCCTCCCACCATCTGCTTTCCCCAGGACACCCGTTACAAGAATAACAAACCCTAGGGCAGGCAGAGACACCGAAATCATGAAGTTTGCACCCATGCAATCCTGGGACAAAGCCTCAACCTCTGTCAGCAGTTATGGCACCCTGTTCTCTGGTGGTCTGGCAGCTCACAGCCCCTCTGCCCTGGCTAGACGGTCAGATGTTTGCCCACCCCGCTCACTCTCTGCTGCTGCTGGTGCCTCTGGCAGGTGGGCACAACCTCACACAGTTCTTTGCAGGATGGGTCTCTTCTGCCATCAGGAAAAAACATTTTTGGCAGGAATAGTGGAGAGGCTGGAAAGGAGTTACCTGCCAACTGCCAGCCGTTTTGTAGCGGGTTCAGCATTTCTCTTGGAAACCCAACAAAACCGCACAGCTGGTGCCATCGGCATTTGGGCTACAACTCAGCTGCTGCTGAGCCACAGGAGCATTTCTACCCCAAGGTCACAAGCGTTGGCTTCAAAATGCTGGATGGGGACAGCAACATCCTTGATGAGGGCAGAGAAGGTGGTGTGAGGAGTGGCCAAAGGCTTCAGAAAGCAGTGAGAGAGACGGAGCTTGGGAACAATCCAAGGCTTGATTGTAGGTTGGCATGAAGATGACACTGACACACTTATCTGATCATCAGTAAGCATGACCAATTATTCAGGAAGTTTAAACAAGTACTAGGAGCGCATATTAACATCAGCTATGACTAAGAAAACAAGGGTATGGATACAGACCAGGTGTGGATGCACACAGGCCCGTTACTTGCCTCTGCAGAAAGGTTCTATCCCAAAATAATTGCTGTGAGAGACCAAGCTGTGGCCACTGAAGATGAGCTGGGGTCTTTGTTAATGTATTTATAAAGATGGGAAGCCTTGGTGTTTACTGAAAAAGAAGATACTGATGTCTTTGCAAATAAAATAAGAAAATATTTGCCTAGTGAGGGAGAAAAACTAATTCAGAAATAACTTAATAATGGGGAAACTCCTCAAGAATGAGATATGGTGAAGACACTGAAACTGGTGAGCCAGCCCGTGGGTAGTGAAGACAACAGGACAGAACATCTCCCATGAGTCATTTTCTAGGGCGCTCCACACCACGGCTGCTTGAAGAGATGATGGATGGCTGACCCCAGGTAGAACCTCCACCGTCTCCGCGTGACTCTCCAGGAATGGGAAAGTTTAAAGGAACAGAGCAAGGTACAGGGTGGCGAAGAGGATTTCAAACACAAGGCTGGGAGCATCGCAGCCCTTGTTACTGCTGCCCCACGTGGTACATACCAGAGGACTGGTAACAGAAGAGGCTTTTCATGTCCTCACAGCTGCATCTCCCCATGATGCCAAAGACACGCAGCACAGGTGACAGCCTGGGACGCTGGGGTGGCAGTCCACCCTCTGTCCAGTGGCTGCAGGCTCAGGACTGGCTGTACTGCATCGACCCTTCGAAGTCAGTGCCACAAAATCAGGTCATCTTGTGAATTAGAGGTTGCACCTCAAAAGGTGGGGTTATTTCCCAAACTCCTAGCAAAAAAAAAAAAAAGCAGCAGCTCCCAGTAGGGCCAGTTGTTTGCATGAGGGAGAAACTTGGTAAAAACTTGGTAAATTTGGGTATAAAGGGTTTCCTTTGCTTCCTCAGCAAACAATGTCTGCGAATAACTGCATACCCCCAGCCTTGTTCTGTCCTGGGCCATGCTTAAACTGTCAATAATCATAAGGCCGCTGTCACAGCCTGCCCAACGGGGTTGACAGATTGTATCTCTAAAGTCCCTTTATTGGTCCTTGTTCCCAGAAAAGCTTGCAAATTGCTCTGATCTTACCAGACAAAGGCGTTCCTCACTCTCGGAGACCTTGGATATCCTACACAATAAGGTAGGAATTGGTGAGAATTACCCGAGATAAAATATCCCTTACAACATCAAAGTTCCTGATCTCAGCTGTCAGGCGCAGGTATGTGAAAGTCCTGACAGGCTGCAGATAGAAGGAAGAGATAAAGCAAAAGAGAAGAGGAGAGGGAAAAAAAAAATGAGAAATTCTCTGAAACGTTATATCATTGGATTTGGCACAAAGATTTCAGTGCAACGGGTCTGTACGGCTGGCTGGGGTGCGAGCAAGGCACGGGGCTTTCGCCTTTTGAAACGAATAAGCCGCAGCCGATACCAGGTGGCCAAGGATGGATCTTGGTCTTTGTTACACCAACGGATAAAGGAAGCAGGAGTAACGGAGATCAGGATATGGCTAAATCATGATCGTACACCCCCCCATCTTCCCCATCCTTAGTCATAAAATCAGAGAATCATAGCTGTAATCTCAGCTCTTGGTTGGTTTTTTTTCATGGAAAGATGTTGAAGTGGATCAGCTCCTGAGGGGGAAATGCTGGTGTAACACAAATCACCATCTTTTTGTCACCTCTGCTCTGTACATTTAATAGGAAGGCTCCCTACGGAAGGCTGACCGCCCCGCGTTGTTGGCAGTAGCTGTGGCAAGAGAGCTGGGGTCGGACTCTTACCCAACGCCGCCCAACCTGGATTAGTGATCCGACTGCAAAAACCCAGGTTTTTGGCAGCAAAGCCAGAGGTAAGTCCGAAACGGAGTGAAAGAGGTCGAGCTGAAATGAGATCTGGCTCGTTCGTTTAAAATCCTGCCCTTTCACGCTGCAAAGACTGGACAGACCTTCGCTCTGCCCGCTGCTCCCGCACACCTAGTCCTCCTCCCAGGACCGTGTTTCAGATCAAATACCTTCAGGTTCGTAGAAAGGACTGGTTTTGGCAAACGCACAAAATACTTTTCTCCAATGACATAAATATTGTATGTTATTTGCTGCCTTGCCAAAATGCAAACACACACATGCACTCCTAACTAAGCAGCATTCTTTAAAAGTTAAGATCATTGCTTAGAAAGAAATATAGAGCTTTTTATAAATCCAAATTGATCGCGCACCGCGTGTGTTGAAAATATGTACGAAAATGGGACCCCAAAACTCCATTAAACCGCTTCTGAGACAATACATCACTGCACCTTTATATTGCACAGAGGGGTTTAACAACCCTTCTCCAGGAAAACATTTTACTAGGTAACAAAAAAAAAAAGTTATTGAAAACACATATATTTGATACTTTTGGCAATTCATTTTACTACTTGCATTTCCAGTTCATTGGTATAGTTCATGAAAAAAAATATTTTCGCAGTTGGGTCATGTTATTATTTCTCTATTTTTTTTTTTCTACTTGAAAGTCACGATAAGATTTCTTTCTGCGAAACAACAAAGACAGACAAAAGCTGCTTGCCTGCTGTGGTGATCCTGTAGAGGTTTTAGGGAAACAGGGTCTGCTGGAAGTGAGGAATACACACAAACATACAAGTATGTTGAATCTTCTAAGGAACAAAAAGAAGGTATAATTTACTAGGTAATATTAAATTCTTCATTAAAAAAATTAGATAATTTTGCATCAGATCACCCAAACTGCTCCCGGCACTCAGCTGCTGCGTGACTTGGATAAATCACTTCATCTTCCCCTCTGTCACTCCTCTTCTCTTGGCTGGTGTGAACGCACCTCTCCAGGTGAAGGCCTGGCTTGAACTTGGCCTGCCCACAAATGATCCCAGAAAAGGAAGGGAAAGGGGGAGATAAGCTATTCCTAAATCAGACTAAGAGCACATCCACATTACAAACCTAACTCAGGCTCAGATTCAAGTCTGCTACATCCTTTTCCCCTCTAGAGAATGACTTTTCACCCAGAGCTGCTTGTGCTTTAAGCCCATTTTAGCTGGCCATCATGGAAATGTGGACACGTTTTTTCTTTCCCTTGGGCAGACCACCCATTTTGAAACAAACCTAAACCATAGGCATGACCCCCTTCAGTGCCTGCCTGCCATCCATCCTTGCATCTCCCTCCCCACCTGCCCCTTCCCTTCACATATCTCCAGGAAGACTTTGATGGAGAGGCTGTCTTTACTAACGTGCAAAGAACCAAGTGACACAGGCCCTTGGAAGCAGTGGTGACATGCAGACCTGGAGACAGCAGAAGCTCGGGGCCACTTTGCGGGCTGTGGCTCCCCAGGGTGGTCTCTGATTCCTGAACTCAAACGCTGGACATCTGTGGAGACCAACGCTGAACATCCACACCAGGATTTCTGCTTATTTAACCAAACTTGTCCTGGACTATGCATGTGTTTACTTCTGAAGAGCTTTCTTCTTTACAACGCTACAGGTAAGTCTAGCTTTCACTTTGAGGAGATAACTGTAAGCACCCACGAGCACGATGTGTCCTTGTTTGTCTGGAGAACAGTCACTTTCCATTTTAATTGCTTCCTGTATGACACATTTCGTTAGGTCCCAGTTTCCTACCAGTTGATCTTCTCCTTACCACAGTTGTTTCCTGCTGTGCATGCAACGATGACCAGGAAAGGCCATCAGCAAAAGCGCAATCAATATGAAAGATTAATGAATCTCATGCTTTCCCTCTCTCCTCCCCCTAAAATTAGAAAGCCCACTCCGCAGTTTCCAGCACACATCTATCATTACACACTCCTGGGTCTCAGGTAAATTAGCAACCTGATTCTTTTCCCTGCTGTCACTTAGAAGAAAAGGGCTTCTTATTTGCCATCCAAGGAAAAGTACAGTAAACCTAGAACTAGATAAAAGGGAAGTAATCAAATATATTTCACTGCGCTCAGCCAAATCCCATTATTTGTATAGACGTTAGCTGGTGTGTTTGAAGAATTAGGATCGCCTTGTTTCCAGTAGGAAACAGTACTGCTTGATTGAAAAGCGCAATTTCTGAGCTAGTGTTCTTTCTCTTACTCAAAATGAGAAGTTCAGCTTTATATATGCATATATATATATATGAATTGCCATGGTGAGCTTGACAGATATATTAAAAAAAAAAAGTTACATGTCCTTGCTTTTCCACTAAGCATGTGCGTTTGGGGTGAACACAGCATCCCTCTGTTCTTCTTTCATAGATGGGAAATGCCTCCTCAGTGTGGGAAGTTTCCTTGGATTGTCCTTCTCACTTCTACCTGCAGGAAGCGGGGAAAATGATTTTAAATAACTCACCTCCTACATGTCAGAGGGCACCACCTCCCTGCTGTTGTGGAGGAGAAGAACTTATGGGGTACAGGGAAAACGTAGGGGCAGACTGAGCAGCCGTGGTAAAGAAACATGCTGAGAGTATCTCATGGAGATAATCAGCATGGTGAGGGTTGTAGGAGAACACAGAAAGCCCTCCGCTGGTGCTAGGACCACAGGGTTTGAAAATACATGGACAACATCACGGCAATGCTTATACAAGAGGTTCTCCTTCTCTTGGCTGTGTGGGATAGGAAGAATGCGCCACCTCTAGACGGCTGCGATCGATGGTCGCCTGTACAAGTGCCTTGATTCTCAGAAATCTCTCCAGCGCCAAAACACACAGAGTACACCGACTAAGACTAATCTAATTAGGAAATCTAGTGAAACCACCTCCTTACTCTGATGCACAGGACCAAGTTATCTTTCAGGTTTCCCAGTGTAAACAGCGCGGGTTTTGCCGTGAAGCCATCTGATTGAGATCTTCCAACGCAACCATGGAAACTCAGGCACACAGATTGAGGGAAAGTCTCCCCTGGCCTGTGCTCATGCCAGCCCACAGCTTTTCTCAGCTCGGTTTTGTGCTCAGAAGACACTGGGCTGTGTGCTAACCAGCCAGGTGAGTAACTGCGGCTCTGCGGGAAGCCCTGCATCTTCAGGACAATGAACTAGCTCACCCTGGTGTGAACGGCATAACAAGATGAGAGACATTCTGGTCCCAGACTCCAGTTTTACTTTGCTCAGATGAAACATTACAACTCAATGTTGTTTCAGTACTTTGGGGAGAAGAAGGAAGGAGACAAGAGTCCCCACAATGTTTTTTTACATGCCTGAGTCAAATTACCTTCCCTTCTGTGGGGCTTCTTCTGAAATAACAGATCTTACTGTAACCAAATATTGCCATCCAGGAAGGCCATTTTGCAACCAGCAAGGAGGCTTCTTCCTTCTCAGCAGCCGCTGAAAAGGCCCTTTGTTCTCGGGCTGAACACCTGGAGAGCGTTAGCAGCAGCGGCCTCTCTGGCTGGCGCGCTGAGCAGCTGTGACAAGGCCCAGTGGCATTGGCATTGGTGGCAGCATCTGGGAGCTGCTGGCATCTGAAGAGCATCTTGTCTGGGCCATTGCATGGGCGGATTGCACTGTCCTCCTCTTCCACGAGGACCAGGGAAGCTAGCCCAACCTGTGTTTTCTTTCTTTTCCCATCCTAAAATGGACAGCCTCACTTCAAACGGTCTGTAGATGACCTTGAGGAGGTAACACCTCTGTAGAGAATGGAGAACAAGCCTTGAGCGTTACTGTGCCTTTCTGGAGAAACTGGTAATGAAGGGCTGACAGCATCAGCATCCTGGACACACGGTTTGAAACCACACCTCAAAGAGTACAAGGTGGAACTGTTGACTGGTTTGAGGGGCAGGGCATCCACCAGAGACAGAATCACCTGATGTGACCCAGGAGAAGACTGCACGCCAGGCTGGCTGCAGGCACGGCTTTCTGCTCTGTCCATACAGTCAGCACCACTTCAGTTTGTGTCTGTGAAAAGACAGTCAGACCACGTCTGCTCAGAAACTCAAGGAAACCCAACTCATTCAACCCAGCGGGTAATTCCCTGAGGGCAGGGGGTCCTTTTCCAGGTCCTGATGGTAGAACTGCACTGTATAAACTGTTTTCAACCTTTTGCATTTTACGTAGTGAAAAGAAGCATCTGCATGGGGGCAGGAAAGCTGGAAGGTCAGAAAGCAGGGGCTGTCAGGCATAGACCTGCCATGGGGTAACGTGGAGAGCTGCCTACGCAGAGTCTGTGCTGGGGCTGGGAGGATTTTACATCGGTGGAAATTGTATCTGCAACCTAGGAGGTATTTAGCAGCTCCAGGCCTACAGGCTTTTGTCAGCATATTGATTTTCCACTGAAGTCACAGGCTGGACAGCCCATGTCACAAAAAAAAAAAAAGAAAATAATGTCATTCTTCCTTTTCTGATAATCCAGCTAAAATACTGACTCCTGCAAGGGGGAACTGGGGGATTGGGATGCACAGCTCTGCAGAGTATTCATTCTGGAGTAGTTCTACCACATACCGAGAGCAAACTGCACAATGTGAGCAGGGACAGACAGCAGCTAACGCCTCACCCTCCGCAGTGGCAGCTCAGGGTTAACGGCAGGAGTTCTTCCACGCACGATGGCATAGCTTCCATTTTCTTTGGACTGCGGCAGTGAAAGAACAAATATTTCAAAAGTTTCAAATGAGACCTCCGAGCGCCAGCCCTGAGTCCCCGTGAGGGTCAGATAAACTGAGAAAACAACATCCTGCAAAAGCTTTACCTGGGACAAACCACGATTCCTGTGTTCATGTTCAGGCCGTTTGTAGCGTCTGGGCCACTTTAAACCTTGGTCTCTGTCCAGACACCAGGACCAGCTCTCCCACGACTTCACGTTTGTGTCTCTTTCTAATATTCCTCCCTTTCTTCCTCGCAAAGGGAAAATGTCCAGGTTTGTTCCTTTTGACTTTGTTCGTGGTAGCAGTCTTGACAGAAGGACTTAGTGTCTATTTAGAGTCTTTGCAAGGAAAAAGGAGAAACTTCTCGGTTACATAAAAGTTTGTATCAAAATTCAAGAATCCGGATTAATTATAGGAGACTTGCCCTGTATCATTCAATTAGTTTGAATAGCTTTAAAGATTAAGCAGATCCAAGGCCTAACAGAACCAGGGCCAGTAAGACAATAGCTGAGATTTTCCTTTGAAACAAAATATACAGGTGGTTTCTGTGAGTTTCTGTGTCTATCTGCCCGGCTTTTTTATTTTTATGTCGTATCCGATATCACAGAACCTGGCAGTAGAAATCATATAGCAATTTGTGAAAGCTGGTTGCTGTTCTAGATATCATATAGTCTGTTCCACACCAGCAAAGACAAAACCACTGCCTTTACTCCTCCAGTTTTCATTCAAAGGATAATGATCTCTGGTAACAAAATATTTGGCAGTAGCATCATTTAAAATGCACAGAGGAAATGTTTGTCCCTAATTCAAGGGGCTGTGGTCACACAGTCTCTATTCACTTGGTATTTACCAACGCATGCCAAAGGCTAATCTGCAAAAAAAGCCGCGAGTTAAGTTTATCACACTCCATCCTCAACCCATCCCATTGTAAGGGAGAAAAAAAAGTAATTAATTAATTTCTTTGTGGCCAGAGAACTTATAAACTCTGTGTTATACCCAGCAGGCTGTAATGGCTCCTTCGGTAAATATCTAATTAAGTGGTTGTGGTGGGGTTGGGTTTTTGGTTTTTTTTTTTTTTCTTTCTTTCACTGCATAGTTTTGTGTTTTAAAATCCCTTTGCATTAAACGACTTCTCGAGTTTTCCAAATTTCTCACACGCACAGAAGAGGGAAGTAAGGAGAAAAAAAGAAAAAAAAAAAGCGCAGAGGGGAGATTTCGGTCGTGGGAACAGGAGTCAGAGACGGGGATTTGCAAAGGCTAAAGGCAAATCCTCCCCGAAATCTCCATCTAAAACACCGAAAACCCCAGCCACGACCTGCCTGGGACCGAGACAGGGAGACATCAAACCAAGTCCTTGGGGAAGGGGGGGGGGGTCGCTCCCCAAAACCAGTTAAAACACCGTGAGGGACACGGCCCATCGGGAAAGCGATGGGTTTGCTTTTAATTGTGCAAATCCCGAATTTTGGAAGTTTCACCGGTCCCGGCTCGGCATGCAAGCCCCCGGCACGATGCCGCAATGGTACCCAGGGTCCCCGGGCGGGGGAGAAACTGCCCCGGGGGTTTGGGAGAGGAGCCGAGCATCCACCCCGCTCCGCTGCTCTCCTTTGGGATCGATGCTCGGCTTCAGCGGGGAGGTGAGAAAACCGCGGATCTTCCCACCGGGAAAACGCGGAGCCGGTGCCTGGGGAAAGCTACCTGCTCCGGGAAAACGAGCCCTCCTCGGTCCCCGCAGCCATCGCCTCCCCGCAGCATCCCGGGACCCCCCGCATCCTCCCGACCTGGCTTAAATCGTTGGGGGCTTTTTGGTTGTTTTTTTTTTTTTAACGAGCCGAGGTGCCAGGGCTAAGCTGGGGTGATGGAGAGAATCCGACCCCCCCTCAATCTTGCCGGGAGGATCGGGCTCAGCCCCGCATCCTGGCCGCCCAGCGCACCCGGGGATGCGGGTCCCCGCCCGGCGGGATGGAGCGGGGCCGGGGCGGTTCCAACCCTGCGCCCCCCGATCCCTCCCGTCCCCTTCTCCCTCGTTAGGAAAAGTGTTAGAAAGTTGCTGAAGTGCGAAATGAGCCTACGAAACCTCGTTGTCCTCATTAAACTCTGACAAGGAGGGTGACAAGAAGCAGCGGAGGGGAAACAATGCGGGCAGTGTTGGGGAGAGCCCCGCGCCGGGGGCAGCCTTTGTGCCCGCCAACAAAAGCTCTTGTTTGCGTGTGTTAAAGTCCATTAAACCCCGGCAGCCCCAGGTGCAAACGCCAGCCCGGAAAGGCCGCGTAATTTTCCGCACCCGCTGAGCTGGGCAGAGGCGGCAGCAGCGCCGTTCTGCCCCCAAACACCGGGGTTGGGGTGTGGGAGGAGGAGGGGGGGGGAACTGGGGCTGCAAAGGGGCAGCGGTGGGTGGGTGTGCAAGCCGAGAGTCTCTTAATGAGGGCTGGCTCTTCATTAACAGGCGTGCAAAGCAAGCGTGCAAACCTGGGGTGGGTTTCGCTCTTTGGTTTTTGTGTGCCCCCCCCCCAGGTTTATCCACCCCCCGCGAGGGAAGCTGCTGCGGGAGGACGGGACACAATGTCACCCATTGTGCTGCTCGACCCCTCTCTCCGGAGAGGACACGGGTGGGATCCCACAGGCCAGAGTTCCGGACGCGGACCTGGTGCGAAAGAGCCCGGCGAACGTGCGTCGCGATTCTGTTTGTTCCGCTGCGGCTCGGCGAGGTCTGTTGGGAGGTTGTAGAAAGGACCCCCAAGGTTAGGAGGGGAGCAGTTTTCCAGCTCCTGGTTCAAACAGCAGAATTCAACCCAAAAAGTGCAAAAGAGAGGAACGGCGCAAAGGCTAACCACAAGAAAAGCCTCGCACGGGTCAGAGCCTGTAAAAACAACCTCACCGCAGTGTTAGCGTTTCATATGACTGGCACTCTGCTTTATCCAAGAAAAAGTATTTCCAGGTTCTGTTGCAACACGTCCACATCACTTTATCCCCAGTGGGTCTGCCCGGGATCTGCCCCACGGCTATTTTAAAATGTGCTGTTCATAACGATTCATTACAGTTGATAGAACTGGGAGAGTTGCCTTTTATTTTGCAATTAGACATAAAGGCTCTGATCTGGCAAACGCTGTGCACTGTAAGCATGTGAGTAGCTCTGCTGAAGTCGTCTGGGACCGCTCACGTGCTTAACACTAAGCCCGTGCGAGTTTTTGTGGGATCAAGGCCTGAGACGGTCTCTTCTTTACGGGTATTTACCTGCTCTGCTCTGTATTTTCTAGATTTGTGACTGTGCCCTGCAAAACCATTTCTCCGGGAAGACCTGAAGGGGCTGGAGTCAGCTGGGCACAGCTCACAAGTGGCACCACGAAGCCAAGTGATTCTTCCCGTAAACAAAAACGGTTTGCAGGGGCTCGATCCGGGAAGGCATTACAGCACCGGGCACGTCGCGTTGCAGACTGTTCAGCTGCGCGAGGCTGTGTGTACTGAGGCGTTAATGCAGGATGGTTGGGCATTGGGCCCAGAACAGATGTGACGACGAGTGAGAGCAAAGAGACAGGGAGGAAGGAGCAGAAGGAGAAAGCACATTTTAGGCTCCTCGATTCCTGACCACACAACCACGGCTTCCAAAACCTGGGCGCTGGCCCCAGACGCCTCTTATCGAGAGAAAGTAGGAAGCAACACGATCTGCGGAGAAAACAAACATATTTGTTTCTTCGTTTGCCAATCCTGCAAACAATAGCTGTTTGTAGGCAAATAATCCTCAGGTCCGCATCGCTAGATCAAGGCAGGGAGTGGTTCCCATCGGCTCGGCAGTGCCAGACGCGCTGAATGGCGTGTAATGAAACAGGTCCTTGAACTTCACAGCGCAGACGCTATCTTAGTAGGTTATCGCGCACTTGCTTCTGTTCCTGCGCCCACTCTCCTCGTCTTCCAACGCTAGGCCTGGCAGGGAGGAGTGAAGGCAAGAGGAAATAGAAATTGTTTTAATATAAAAGGCTTCAAAAGGCTCAGCTGTTTGTTATTTCCTTGCCACTAACTTTTCCAGTTTACTTTTGGAGCCAGGCAAACCAAAGGGAAGGCCAGTCCTTGTGCACATTCACAGTTTAATACCTGCGATACGCGTGAAGAAAATTAATTTGTTTGAGGATTTTGCTTCATGAAGTAATTACCGTGCAAAGTGTAAGAAGGCTGTTTTGTCTTGAGCCACCGGAGTCCTGGTTTGCATCATGAGGTCACGTTGAGGATTACAAATGCTCACACAAATAGCATCTCGCGGTATCTCGCATGGCCTCTCTCCACCTTTGCCGACAGATTTTGTGGAGGTGGGGAGAAATGGGCAAAGAAACTCTTCTTCAGCCCAAAATGGAAGCTTTAATCTATAGGGCACGAGAAGGGTGACAGTAATACTGGGAGGGTGGTGACTTCACGAGGTACAATGCCTACTGCCCTGCTCTGCTAATGCTCAGCACAGCCCAAGGTTGGATTACTTTAAAAAACCCCACGTAAAACATACAATTTCCAAAGGATCTTCATGGCAGTCTGATTTTTTTTTTTTTTAAGGCATCTCTCTGGATTCCAATCCTTTGGAAATTGCATGTGAATACTTTGATAAACTGAGTAGAACCTCTCCTGGTGTGAAATGGCAGAGTTTTTCATTAATCTTACGTCAGTTGCAATGTCTTTCACAGCTGAAGGCAGCAGTTCAGTTATCACCATTCCTCCTACTTATGTTTTTTTTCAGGTTTGTCTTCAATGAACTCAGCAAAAACCTGTGTAAAAGCCAAACTTTTATGCGGCAGGAATTACCATTAGATAGCTACATAATTGTTTAAACAGGTAAATAAGCAAATAGGAGCCTTTTTACCGAACAGCTTTTCCAGTGGGTATCCAAGGGACTGTTTCCCCATCTTTGCATTCTCTGTGCCTGGAATAAAGAAGCCAGCCTGGTAAGAGGGGACCAGGTTGAGGGAGCTCACTAAGACCCCATTTGTTTCTGTGGTCTGGAACGGATCTTAGGATTTTGCAGCCAGAAAATATATGGAAAAACAAACCGAAACCGAAACTGCTGGCAAAGCACTGTCTCACTCCCTTCAAACGGCCAGCCCAGCTCAATGAAACAGTCCACCGCTACCAGAGGGCCTGTAAAATGCCAATCATATCATAGCTCAAAACAATCCATCCTGCCGCTAACCTATATTGTGGTGAATTTGATCCCGAGCGATGAAATTTATGAGCTTTAAGTTTGCTTAGAAAAATTAACTCAAACCCTACAAAACTACCCGCAAAAGGAAGTTACAGGAATACGAAGTTTACAAAATCTGGCCCAGAAAAATAAGAAAATTCCCAGAGGAAAGTCACTGGAGAGCAACGCCCAGTCGGCTGCGCGTTCTGCCTTATCTGGGTGTTTGGGTGGGAGATCTTCAGATCCAGGTTCTTGCGCAACTCTGCCGTAGCTGAGCTCAGTGGGAGCCTACCATCTAAAGTACTCAGACTGCAGGTGACTCACAGGAATTATGAGGACCCTTTTTTTAATTCATCGCCGCCTGCCTTCTTTCCTCACTGATAATACAGGGTCAGCATCCTCCTAAAATTACTGGAAAAGGAAACGCTGCATGTGAAACACTCAGACACTGCTGTCATGATCAGCATGGAAAAACCGTACGGAAATGAATAATTTTGTGCCCAAAGCACAGTTTGAATAACAGGCAGTAAAAAGCCCCATCGCTGCACGTTAAACAAGAGGAGAATAAATCATGAGGGGAGCCGCTCTCTCAGGAGCCAACGCAGAGTGAGGGGGATGCCTGAGGAAAAAAGCACGGATAACCCAATTACAGCTCATCAGGATGCGCAAAAACGCAAATTCTGATCATTCCTAGCTGTAGCTAGGCCTCAGCAGCCTTTTAGAGTATATTGTTTCACACAGCTATTTATGTTTGTGTGCGTGTGTGCTTCGGTGTACGTGTAAAATGAGCACAATAAGCTTTGGCTCTGCGCTGCGTTAACTGCTCTACGCAGCTACGCGACTTCTGGTCAGCCTGAAGCGTAGGCTGAGGTCTGGATGCAAAATACCATTGAAATATCAACTGATCAATGTGTACAGCAGCTCTGAAAGGCTACGCCGCTGCTGACTGGGCTAGGTGCAAACCATGATCCTTGCAGGCGAATATCTGCCCCGCTGCCAAATGTGTCTTCATTCATGGGACGGGATGCCAAAGTTGTCTAGAACCATTGTGCTGCGATGGGGAGATGTCTTCACTCTGGATACAACCCCGGCTGCACTCCCGGTGTGCAGCCAAGACGTACGACACGTAGAGAGGGGCAGAGTGTATTTGGAGAAGGAGCTACCACCAGCAATATTCCCATCATTATGATTAAACGATGGGAAATCTGAGAAATTAATTCCCGCAGAGACCCTTGGTATCCGCAGCAGATAGAGCGACAGCTACGTCGGAGCGTGAACACGTCCTGTGACTGCGCTTGGCACAGACAGCCTGGCACAGAAAAGTCTGGTCAGGTCTCATTCACGGCGGCAGATTTAAGAGTCTCTATGTCTGACCATCTCTGCAAACACTGCTGCAACAGTAGAACACAGCAGTGACTCAATAGTAATGTGACCTTTCATCAACAGATGTTTTTCCTCTTGCGTCTGTTTCTGACACATTTATCAACTGTTACAAACTTAGGTAAATCCCATTTTTTCAGTGCTTCTATCTGAATGGTGGCACGGCCCTCCCGGAGCGCAGGAATGAAAATAAAATGTTTCTTACTTGTTCTGATCGGGGTTCTGCTGTTGCTTTTAGGGCATCTCCCGCTGAGCTCGTCCTTCAGCAGTCTGGAGGAGCACGTGTCTCCACCTCCACGGATCTGACACAAGCACCGGCGAGAGAGGACACATCTCCCGCGGCTGTTGGCGCTGTTCTGGTTTGTGGTAGGACAGAGTTTGCCCAACAAGGGACCAGTCAGTGTCCGCAAAACTCTTTTGACGGTGGAACCTTTTGTTACTCTTCTTGTGATGTTACTAAGGGAAATATTGCATACAGCTATGTACGTTGGCCAAAGTTTATTATTTCCGCTCATTCATATGTCACTGACTCACAACTCCTTCACTTCGTACGGCCTTTTAAAAGTCTTACACATCCCCAAACCCTGCCTGTGGAACTTTTGCCTTAGATACGTCTCACACTGCACCAACATTAACTCGAGGAAGCAATCCTGCCTAAAATATTGTCCCCAGCAGCATCTTGTAAAAAAATCTTCCTTGTGAGAGATAAGAGACAAGGTTATTCCACACAAGACAACCCACAGGAATGACTCTTCAGACACCGCTTGTCCTGGAACTTCTTATTCATCTTTCTCTTCGTCCAGATATTTTGCTCTCTAATTACTTTCTGTGGGCAAAACAGACAAATAGAAATGGATAAATTCTATCAGTACTGTGCCACCCCTGTAACGATTTCCTCCTTGCTCCCTGATATTTAAGCTATCAAATTATTGCCTGCAGTCTTGCGATAGATTCTGGTAAAACCAGAAATGGCAAATTACTAGAGGCCCAAAAAAGTTCTGTTGCTGGACCATGCCACTAGCCCTAAAATGGCCGTGTCTCTTCCAGAGAGAATAGACAGAAATGTCTTCTGACTTTGACTTGCTGAATCCCATCAGGCACCTCATACTTTTACTGATCCAAGGACAGCTTGGATCCAAACTCCTTTTTACTGGGACCAGGATTATGTGGGGATTTGGTTAAGAGACTCTTCTAGCTTTGACGCTTTCGTAACTTTTGTGGGAAATAGCAACTGGAAAGTTAAAAATGGACAGCTTAGAAGTAAATGTTTCTGCTGTTGTAGTGCGTCACTTTATTTTCTGAGAATGCTCATTGGCATCTGCCATTGCATACAAGGATATTCCCACAAATTATCTATAACTGAAGCACCTTCCCATCTGTAGAGAAATTTTAATTTGCCACTGCTAGGCAGGATGAGTCCTTCAGTATTGACAGTTCAACAGAAATGGATTCAGTGATTTGTCTGGTAAAGATATGTAGATTGTAGGGCAAAAAAAATATTCCTTTGTGTTATCAGCAGCTCTCGGGAACCAAGCAGGTTTTCACCTGAGTAGAGGACCTCCAAGAACATCCTGCAAGCTGCAGGAAGCGGGGTTTGATTCATCGGTGGTACTTTCCCTTCTGAATCAGCGCTAACTCCTGTGCCGCTATGATATCACAGCCTAACTGCTTTTGGAAGCGCTGAGTGTTTTTAAGCATTCGAACAGCAAAGTGCTGACTATTGCTGGGGATTACAGATTCTATGAAACATTTTGTAACATAACTTCTGGCGTCTTGCCACTTGTTATATGGAAAATATGTTGTATTATCTTCCATGTGTGTGTGGGTGTAAGGGTGCTCCTAGTGTCCTGGCCCCCAGCCTGCAAAGACTTAGACATATTTTATTCAGAATGAAGTTAAGCAATACATAATGAACTTGTTCAGGCGCGGAGCCTAGACCTGTCACTTTAGACATGTTCCATATCCTTTAGGACTTCTTGAAAGACAGCATCTTTCTCGATATTCAGAGTATGCTGCTATGAACGCTGAGCTGGAGGTTGACTGTGGTGGGACACAAGTGTATGGTCTTCACTGTAGGAAGTTTCAGATGGAGGGTCTGGTCCTGCCCAGGTAGGCTGAAATCCTTTGACTGGGACAGTCAAACTGGGGTGGTCAAACTGGTCCCAGACTCACGTACGCAGCCAGGATGCGGAAGAGCTGCCGTTAGCCAGGCGTCAGACGTTTGATGCCAAGGCTTCTTCCCTCTCTTCTTGGTCGGCCCTGGGGGGCTCTGCAGAGGCGCTGGGTGGAAGCCGGGGCGTAGGAGGTTGGGGTAAGGAGGTCGGGGCACCAGGAGTAGCAGAGAAAGGCCCCTGTAGCTGGAGGGAGAGGCTGTGACGGACAAGTGAGGGGAGAGCCTTCCACACCAGGCTTGGAGAAGACGGGGGTATACGGGAGACCCCTGTAGGCGCCTTCTCGTCACCGCCTTCTGGGTCGGTTTTGGCGGGTAGCTGGGCCACGTCCTCCCACCGTGGTGCCACCGTTTGG
>JAAGAY010139642.1:38318-52403 GCA_011801015.1 Ardeotis arabs
TCGACGGCGCGGCTATGGCCGCCCTCAACGGCTCGGTGGAGAACGGGCAGCCGGACAGGAAGGTGCTGCTGCCGCCGCCGTTGCCGCGGCCCCTGCGGAGCCTGGAGGTGAAGTACACCAAGGTGAGCTGGCGAGGGGAGGTGGGCAGTGGGCTTTGCTGCTGCGTTGCAGGTACTTGGTGCAGTCAGAGTGGTGGTGAGGTATTATTTTTTGATGTAAAATTTTCACACTCGCTGTCATTTTTCTTAATTTTTTTTTAATTCCTCCTGCTGGCTTGTTTATGGGAGTGTAAGGGCAGTTGAGTGACTGGAGCAACAGATGACTGGCATTTCTAGGGGAGCTGCAGTTGCCCTAAAGCCCCCCAAACCAACTTTTTTTTTAAGAGAAATTAAAACACAAGATATTTGTGGTGCTGCCCCAAGTGCCCATGGACACCTCTTCCAGGCTACATGGCAGGCCCGGTGCTGATCTGTGTGGGCTGTGGTGCCACGCTGGCCTGTCCCCTCCCGGTTGCCCTGACCGCCATCTTCCCCAGCGCTCGCAAACCTGCCTGGTAAATGCTTTTAGCATGATGTTAGCGCTCAGCGAAATTGATTTTTGGTTGGGGTGAGCCTGGGCTGAGGCCAGAAGGGGTTTATCTGTGAGGAAGCTGCTTGCCTGGATTTCGTTCAGCTGTCCTTGACCTGGTGTGAAGGTTGTGTGTGGTGGGATGGGGTTCGGTGGGTTTGGGTCCTAGTGAACCTGTGAAGGGAGGGCTGGTGTCCTGCAGGACCGGGTGTTGTGAAAGGGCTCAGTGATGGGACTGGGGCCACCCCACAGCTCCCAAAGAGGAACAGTGTTCATGCAGGTCTTGTTGGTGGCTCGCTGTCCCAACAGAGCTCCTCCATGGCCTCCCCGCAGGATGAGGAGTCAGCAGCAAGCCCACACAAACCTATATCTCTCTGCTCTCCATCGATCTTCTCTTTAAACAACCACTCCTCATTTTTTTTTTTTCAAATTTAACCAAAGTATCTTGAGGTTGAAAACTCTCTCCCTCAGAGGTGAGGCTGGTGTTGGTGTGACCAGCACCGCTGCAGAAATCCCTGCTCCCTGTCGCAGCCATAGCTCTGCAATAGCCGAGCCGCTTTGTGTTCCACAACAGCCTGACCCGCTGTCTTGCGCAGTGGGGAAAATATCCCGGCTGGTTACGCTGCTAGGCAGCCTTGGCTGCCATGATTTGAACTATGTGTCTGAACTAAAAGAGCCGGAGGGGCTGAATGAGTGTATTAATTGCTGTTACGTTTCTGTATTAAGTGCTTTTTTTAAAAAAAGCTGATCTTGAAGTTCATTTTCTTTCTAGGAGAAAGAGTAAACAGTGATAGCTTATCCTGTGAGGTGTTAATTTGAATTATGCATCTGAAGTACTGAAACAGATTAGTAATTAGTGCTAATCACTGGACTAGATTAATTTTTAACATCCTAAATTTATCTGTAAGACAAACTTGTCATTTAACAGCAAACGGGATCTGCAGCTGCTGATTGCAGAATGGCGTAATGCTGCACAAACAGCTCTTTCCCGCGTCCAAAATGGACACAGCCATTAGAGTTCTTCTTAAACATCTAAATGTTCTGGGTTTTGTTATTTTTATTGTTGTGAACACTTTTAAATACTCCTTTGGGATCTGATCCTGCAGCCACGTATGTTTTAAAACACGCAGTTTTTATTCTCCAGGGTTTTGCCAGAGTCTGTGCACTAAAGGTATCAAGGTAGTCTCTTAAAAGTGGAAACCGATGTAAATTAAAAGTGTGAATTTGATGTTTGATCTGATGCTCCTGGTGCATCTGAGAAAACAATGCGACACAGTCACTTTTCATAACACTGCGAAGGGTTTTCTACAAGCTCTGAGTTTCACCAGATGTTTACAGCTGACAGCACACTCTCCTGTGCTTAACGGAGATTTTTATTTTTCAGTTCTACTAGTTACAGGGCTGGGGGAGAGCAAAAATTTTCAACAAAGATCTTACTTATAGAGCAGCTTAATGCTTGTCATGGATGTGTGATGGAAGCGATCTGTCCACAGTCCCGTGTCCCAAATCCTGGGTATGGGGCATGAATGGCTGATACGCTGGTCTGTTTCAAGACCTGGGACCAAAGACTCAGGCAGCCCAAATGGTGCCAGCGTGTATGTTACACTTAAAACAGCCTGATCCTGTCACTCTTGTGTTTTACTACTGCTTACAGGAACGTTGCTTTCCCATCCAAGCCCTTTCACATAGAATTAATGTTGAATGCGGAGGGAAAAACAATATCCTTCCCCAACTCTTTGTTTGTGAGCATATACCTGATGCTGTAATTTTACAGTTCCTATCGTATCTCCCACATTTATAATATGACTTTCTTCGTTAGCGAAACGAAGGAAAACTGAAGTTAAAATGTGTAAATGTTAAAATGCAGCAGTTAGCTAATAGAGGTAGTTTGGAAGCATTGGTGTCAAGTTAGTTAATATTTCTAACATTGTATCTTTTCTTGTGACTTCACTTGTCAACTGTTTTTGCCAAAATTTGCTTTTTCTTCACCTGTCTGGAACAGGTGGGTCCCAAAGTGCAGCTTCTAGGCCAGTTACATCTCGGATGCTTTTTTTGCAGAAATAGTCAGGAGAAACTCCTTTCAGGAAAAAAAAAACTGCCCAAGGAAAGAAAAGCATGACCCAAAGCAGTGGGATTTCCGAGTGTAAGGGATGCAACATTAATCTCCTGGTGGTGTGTAGAGACTCATAAACAAGATTGCAAATGTGGATGGCTTCCAAGTAAAAGTACTAGCTTACAGCCACTAACAGGCTACTAAAGATTACTTCATCTAATCTTACTTAAAGTATATTTATAAAATATAACACTGCCAAGTTAGATCACAGTGTGGATAAGATGCATGTTGAATCAATTAATTGTATATAGGTATTCATGTTCTGTTTACAGTGAGTAACAACACTCTCGTATTTAATGCATTTTCAGTTACGCAACACTGGGACTGTTTGTTCTTGCTCTGGAAATGCAATATTTTGAAACACTTAAATCTTGTCACAGATGACTCCAAGTGACGTGGGAGGCTGTGACAACGCATGGTAGGGTAGAACGGAGCCAGTACTTGCCCTCCTCCAGCCAGTGCTTGTGGGGGGCAAGTTGAGGATGTAGCCCAGGGCAGGATACAAACAATCAAGGAATATTGTATGCTGACATTTCATTTGTGGCGTGTAACAAGGGGCTTCTTTTGCCTGAACCATACGAGTTTCTCTTGGTGTCTGCTTGCTGTTCCCATGGAGATGTATTTCAAAAACTGTCTGTTTTTCATTGCCAAATGATGGTGTTATACTGTGTGGGCCCATCCTCTGTCTTCCTCTTGCTCAAAACTAACTGGGTGCATGAAGGCTCTTTCGTCTGCTCTCTGGCTCAGGTTCTACTTTGGATAAATGCTGTCTATCACAAGCAGTCTCCCTGGGAGAGAGACTGAACACGCTTGACTCTGCCATCAATGGAAACTGAAGAGCCTCGGGACCTTTGAGGAGTACTTGTGGGTTTTTTTGCATTGTCTACATAATTTTATTTTTGTTCTCCTCCCCACCCCACTCCCCTTGCTCTCTCTCCAGATATTTATTAACAATGAATGGCATGAGTCTACAAGTGGAAAGAAGTTCCCCACCTATAACCCTTCAACGCTGGAGAAAATTTGTGACATTGAAGAAGGAGACAAGGTAAGTGTTGTTGGAAAGGCAGTGCAAAAGACATTTTCCAAGGGACTTGCTTTTGTAGGGAAGCGTGCAGAAGAAAAGCTGGGTTTTGATGTCAATGTACATCTGGCCAGACTGTGAGCTGGAGGTCTGGGACACTAGATGTGCTGCTCAGGAATTACAGGGGGTAGGATCAGTCCTGTCCGGGTAGGATCAGTCCTGTCCAGCTCAGCAGAGTCGCTTTCTGTGTTAGGAACTGCCAGCTGCACGCTGTCAGGGGAATGAGATTCAACATTGTTCTTGGGTTATAGATTGGAAAGAAGCAGCTAGTCTGAGGAAACAGCAGTGATAGTGTATGCACATTCCTGACAGAACCTGGGCCTTGTTTTGGGAGTGCTTTGTACAGAAGCTCTCAGTTAAAACCAAACCAGTATCTTTCAAGAACTGTAGTAGTCCCTGGCCCTGGTGCATTGTAGAGTAGCCTGGGACACAACTGCTTGGGTTTGGTAACAGTCTGAGGTGAGGAACAATAAGATGTGACACTTCTTGTCCAAAACAGCTCATGGCATATGGGTGAGTTGGCTTGATCTGTGGGAAAGAGCTGGCCCAAGAGCTGGCTTTTTGCCATATGTCATGGGAAGGTGATTCACGGCTTTGCTGTTGTACCAGGGATTTGGCTGCTTGGTACTGTGGGCAGTAAGTGGCAGGCAGTGTGAGGCACTTCTGCCAGTACTGTGATATCTCTTCCTTGATATCAGAGCTTGGCCAACACTTGTAAGGCTCAGTGCCTAGTTTCCAGCCAGGTACTTGCCTTGTGGATCCTTTCCTTGTAGGAGTGATACTAGTTGAGCAGGGGCAATGTGTTTTCTGGTATTATACTCCAGAGAGTACAGAGCCTGACCCTTCTGGAGATGGGAGTAAACTTGCTTGGCAATACAAATCTCCAGCCTGCACGCAAACAGAGTGTAAGGTAGCCATTCTTTTTGGATGGCACTAATGCAGCTTCCGTTGAGACCTATTGCCGTGGGGGATCTGCACATCCACGGGACAATTACAGACTGAGGCAGAACCAAACATTATGTGTAATTCCTCTGTACTAACTTGGTAGGACACAACTGTGTTTAATTGCAGTGGCATGTAAACGGCGGAGTTGAAGCTAACTCTGATGCAGCTGTATTTTGCTAGGCAGAAACCATGACATTGTTATTGTTCCCTGAGCTAAGTGTCTCCCCAAGCAGTTACAGAGCATTACATGAGTATTTTGAGCCTGCTTCTTAATGACTTGGTTAAAGAAAACTGTTATGCAGAACTAAAAGGCCAGTTTTGCAACTTGCCTTCTTGAGATGTGTCCTGGCCTGAATTCAAGGATGACTTTGAGGTTCTAGCTTGCAGGAGAGTCGCTGTAAACCTTCCCCTGGGGCCAGGCAGTGGAGCCCTCTGCCCGTGGATACTCAGCATAGGCAGCTGACTCCTCCATGCATAGAATAATGGCAGGCAAGAACGTAAGTCAGCTGCACCTTGGGTGCTGAAAGCCTCTTCCCCCACTTCATATCACACTTTCTGGGGGGGAAAAAGGGAAAAATTATCTGTATTAGTTAGAAGGCAGAGTCATGAGTGAGAAGCATCCCAGACTAGCTCTTTAGCTACTGGTGACACTTGGCTATGTCCCACTGTCCTCTGGCAAACTGGATCCTCTGAGACTTCCTTTGCCCTGGTTGCACATCCCCTCCTAGGTCTCCAACTCCAGTCAGTTGGAGTTACTATGGAAAGTGGTGAGTTGTGGTGCTTTCCAGTGTCTTGTCCCCATGTGCCACCATACTTGATTGTGCTGGTCAGTACCACCAGAGGGGTGGCAGTTCTTGGTGTCTCTGGCTTCCGCTGTGCTCTGCCAGGGTTGGCTCTGCCTTCACAGCGGGCTGGGAGCAGGACTCCACTTCCCTAGCCCTGGAGAGAAACCTGTCCCTCCCTGGCTGCGTGTGAGGGGTGGGAATTTGGCAGCTGATAAATCAGCGATGACAATTTAGTCTGATGCTAAAATGTGGCCAATGCTTTGAGGCTAGGAGCAAAGGTTTTGTTGTTTGCTCTTTATTTACAGAATTGCCCTTGATGGGATAGTTGGGGGAGAAAGGAAAGTCTTGTGTGGAAAAAGAAGCACTGAAAATAACATGACAAATGCTTCTGCTGGATTCTTGGTGTCTTTTTGCATCCAAAATAAGGGCTTAGTGTCCAAGCATTTGCCAGGTTGACAACAGAGAAGGAATAACTTTCTTCATTAGACTTCTGCCCCCAGTGAGCAGTGCAGGCCCAGAACTTCCACCCTGTCTTGGTGTTACCATGCAAAGACAAAAATATTGTGCCATTGTAACTTGTCTGGTGCTGTCAGTAACACTTGAAGACAAGCTTTTTTCTTCTAGCAGCTTGCTATCCATCAAGGGCAGAGGGAAAGGTGCTCCTTCCTCAGAGGAGTGCCCAGCGGAACCGGCTGCCACAGAGCATGGGCAGCAGGTCCACAGCTGTGACTGAGCAGACTCCACACTGTGAAGCATCTGTCATGATCATTTCTAAGCAGTTCACTCTCCCCTGTGGATCTTTGAAGGGTTGTAAGAGGGTTTAGTTCACAGCCATCCTGTCCTCCTCAGGTTGCAGTGACAGGCTGAGGTAAGAGGCTGCAGGAGTATTATTTACTACAGCAGACTTGCAAAGCCCTCAATAATGGCTTTGGGCACTTTGGGCTGTTAAGATACTGTTTGTAGCTGTTTGAACTTGGGCTCAAAAGTTAGAGCAACACAATATGTAGACTGTTTGCAGATGATCTGCAGGGGAGCAGGGTGGGAAACCTCTTCTAATTGAGAAACTGTGGCATGCTCCTGCCCTGTGTCAGAGAAGTGCCTTTCCAAAGGCGTGCACAGTGGAGGCTTTTTGAAGAAGTTAGTAATTGAACTGAAGAAAGAGGGTCTCCACTGGGTGTGCTCCATCCCTGGCACGTCTCCTTACTGGCCAAACCGAAGCAGTGTTGCGCACACTGAGCCTGAAGCAGAGCAAGGCTTTTCTGCGTGTGTTTTCCCTGCTCAGAGCCAGAGGAGGGAGAGAGGGAAAAGGGGCAGGATAGAAATGGAGCGGTGATGAGCAGAACTTGAGGTGGAGGAGGTAGCTTAGAACAAAGAACGGTGTGAGTTCAGGGGAAATGGTATGTGATTGTGTAATTGGGGGTTGTATCATAATGCAAACATCCAGGGTGGGTATGAAGGTTTGCAGGCATTTCCCAACGCTGCAATGCTTGACTTTGCAATCTTCATATTCTCTTAGTGGAGCTTTTTATGTAACGCTCGGTAAATCTCTGTAGATCAGAACTGAGCACCAGGATGCACAGACCTCCTCCTTGCGGTTTTGTGTACCACAGCGTGTCCCTGGCACCTTGACAGTTACGAGTTTCTTTGTCACGCATTGTGCCTACCTATTGCAACATGCCTGCAATGAACATACCATTCAGACTCCCCTAATGCCTAGTCATAACAGGATGGATTAAGAATGGCATTTCAGCCTTCCTGAAGAATTTCCTTGTTTTTGCTGGTCTCTGAGGCCTATTGAGGCAGTGCAGGCTCACAAGATCTCACTTGGTGGTGCTATGCCTGAGGGTGTTTTGGGAAAGTCTTTCTGCTTGTGTGATAGGGACTGCAGTCTCCAAGCCACTACGTGTACCCAGCATGTCCAAGAAAAGAGACAAGAATGAAGACAACTAGTATTTGCAGGAGCTGTAACAGGGCTCAGGTGCCTCTGTATTTAGAGGATGGGGAAGACCTGGGCGTGCACTGAAGTCTTCTGCCCGTGCAGCCATCTCATGTCTGTTTGTGAGCGCCAGGGTGATGGGAAGTCCCTCAGTACCGAGGTCATGCTGTGTTGTGGCCTGTGCCACTGCAGACCTGATGCTCTGCCTGTCAGTGCTCCCAGCCTGGTCACAAAGCTAAGTAATTGTTGCCAAGGGAAGACTTGTTTAAACCTGACACACTTCTCCTGTTTCTTTGTCTGCTTTGTCACACAAAACATTGCCTTCTTTCAGCTCGAGTCCTCATTCCAGCGGGCAGGATGGGGAGTACATAAGCGTGTGGTGGCTGGTGGTGCCTTCTGGCTTTTGTGGTGTGCCAGTTTGAATCCAGACCAGCTCAACTGGAGCAAACCATTCTGAAGGCCTGTTCTGCCTGTGGGTGATGGGCCCCAGGACATGCCTGCCTGTGTACAGTGGCTGCTTGCTGCCTCTGCCTCGCCAGCACCCGTGCTTGACCAGTGCCATTCTTAACCTCTTGGAACAGCACAAGTTTCCTCCAGTGGTTTCCCCATCAGTGCCCTTCCAAAAGGGTGGAGTTCTTTTCCTGGCAGTATAGGTCAGACTGTTTTAAAGCTGTGTAATCTTCTTGTAAAGAAAAGGAGTCAAATTTAGTGTGAGGTGCCGTTTCAGTGGGTGATAACTTGCTGTTTTCTCCATGAGCTTTTGCTGTAAGAAGAGAACATGTCTCCCCATAATGCTTTTTCTTGGTTGAGCACCATGCATTTCCCCATGAGGGGAGAGTGGCCAGCCCTCGTTGGATCACTGCAGAGGCGTACTTCCTAATTGTATCCAGACAAGGCTTGAGATAAGACATAAACGAGAGCAACTGGTGAAGTGCTATGAGGAACTATTAAGGCCTGAAACCCTCCCTCCTTTCCCACCCCCTTGAGCCACATATTGCGGCGAGGTGCAAGTTCTCCATCAGCTGAAGTGAGGCACAGGCCGTGCCAGAGATTACGTAGAGCAGGATTCTGTCCAAAGCCAGGGCGAAGCATGCTTTATGTCTGCTTGGGGTACGGCCTTGGCCTCGTGGACGTTGGTGGCAGTGTTCCCATTGACTTCATTGGGTTGGGAGGTTGTCCTTAGCTTCACTTTTTTAATCAACTTCTGTGAGAAAAAGGGAGGAGTCCAGGGCATACTGTGGCCTGAGCAAATGCATGAAGCTTCTGTGGGGGTGGTGGTGTGGGGAGAGAGGGAATTCACTGCCCACCTGAGCAGTAACTTGGGTAAACACTGTAGAACTGTTCTGAAAGTGTGATCTAGGATCTAAGGGAGCTTAGTCTTAACTAAGTGTGTTAACTGGTACTGGCATGGGTTCCAGTGAGACTGAATGGTAGGATCTAAGCTGTGATGTTTCCCTGGATAAAACAGATCTCTCTCGTGGGGGACTTTCCTTCCCACACTTGTTCAGAGGAGGATGACTCATGCAGGCCAATGGCCTGTCATGCTGAGGGAAGCTGTAATGGGAACAGAATTGGGATCTTGTTTCTCCATCCTCCCTCAGTGTCACTTACATCCTGTATCAGCAGGAACACAATTCTGGATTGTTGTATAAACAAACCACTTGCAGAAAATTACCCTTGAAAGACCCTGTTGGTACTCTGAGGCCAAGGTTGTTTATCAGCCCAGGCCAAAGCCAAAACTTATTGCAGGCTTGGGTTCAAATCAAGGAGTAAAATGGAAGTGGTTTTGTTGGACAACTTGGTTTTAGCCATCTAGGAAGCAGCCTGATGGGGTTTCTGTGCCATTGTCCAGCTCCTTCCTTGTAACCTAAGGTTTTCTTGTGTATGTGGCTGCTCTAGCCTGATGTGGATAATGCAGTGGAAGCAGCGAAGGCAGCATTCCAGAGAGGGTCTCCGTGGAGACAGATGGATGCCCTAAGCAGAGGCCAACTCCTGCACAAGCTGGCTGATCTTCTTGAGCGAGACAGAGTCATCTTGGCAGTAAGTACTGTGATTGGTGATAACCAGCAACAGTTGGCTGGTAACTCAGCTCCAGTCCTCTGATTTTGCAGCATCTACATCTAATGTTTTTCTTTTCTCTCCCTTTATGAAGGGCAGAAGAGTCCATGCAGGAGTCATGGCTTATCTTCCTCATTTTGCAGGATGGCTTTAGCAGTCAGAAGGTGACTGTAGCAGTTGACTACTTCTCCAAAACTTTAGCTAATTATTGAAGTGATTACAAATATTAATACTTAAATTTTCAAAGCAATGAACATAGTCTTTCTTAGTGTAACAGTCATCAATGTTCAGGGCTATTCTTATCTTGTAAAACAAAAAAAACCCCAACAAACAAACAAAAAACCAAACAAACTCAAACCACTACAACTGACTCAGTCCTTCTTTGTTACAAAAATGCAAGGCCGGTTTTATTTCTTTGCAAATTGCATCCCCTAAAATGGGGGGCTGTAAAGAGAATCTTTCTCTTCCTGGATGTCATCCAGAGTTTAAGTGTGTGTAAGTGGGAACTGTTTCTTTCCCTACTGAATATACTGGCTCAGGAAAATCTCTTTATAGCGATGAAGCTGTGTTAACTTGGACTTCCGCACTGAAGAACTATTGCTAATGATTCCCCATCCTGTCCTGAAGGAGTCCTGGTGCAGAACAAGGGGAGCAGAACCCAAGCTAAAACGTGCTGCAGTTGGTAGAAGCCTTTAGGCTCTGTGGGCCTCAGATATCTTTCCAAATTGTGCTCAGAGATCCCAGCATCTCTTAGCTTAGAGCTGCTGTCAGTCCCCAGTGAAGGTCTTGAACCTGAGCACTCACCAGTTCAATGCTGCACTTTGGCTCTGCTTATCTTCAGGGGGATGGCATTTATGACATTCAGTGCTGGCAGATATGTTTAAGTTCCTGAGCTGATGTCCCACTGAGGTCAGTAGGACTTTACACACATGGGATGTGCTTAGGAGCCTGCACTTGTATGACTGTTTTGAGCTGGGTCTCTTTCTCCAGCACACTGTCTCTTAACTACACGACAGCCTCCAGTTTCAGCAGGACAAAACAAAAAAAATCCAGGTCTGAAGGCAGTTCTGGCCAGCAAATAAAAGGAGAGAAAAGTGTGTGTGTGAATACACCCTGTTCATCTTCTGCTCACTTTTTGATGTGATTTCAGAGGACCCTCCTTTTTCCATAAATCCAGACACACATTTCAAGCTTTTTGCTGTCCTTCTGATCTGGGAGGACTTGTTTGGCATTGTTATTTTCACTGCAGAAAACCAGCCGTAGCTGCCTTGGCTGTGTGTTAAGTAATGACTTATAAAAATCAGTCGTTGTAGCAGACGTTCAGAGTGGATACAATCCTAGTCATTCCAAGGGGAATGTCTGTTCCAGTGCTGTTTGGACCCTAATGTCTGTGGAAGATGACAGGGTATGACTTCATATGTAAACAAAGATGTTTCAATCTACCAAGGGATAGTACTTCCTTTATGGATGTGCTGGCCACTTACACCAATATCCCATTTCATGACCTGACAGAACAAAGCATTCACTGAGCTCGTGTCCAGAACAGTGAGGAGGACACAGGCTGAGACTGGACTTCATTTAGAGCTGCTCAGCATCAGCGCGGCTTTAGTGAAGCAACTTCTCCCTTGCCTTCGTCTCAGTACAGATCTAAGCCCAAAGGTTACTTTACCAGAACTCTAAAAAAATGTGTTTTCTATCATCCTGTGAACAAAAGAGGCTTTTCAGAGGTTGGTTTTAGGGCTCTGAAGTAGAAAAAATAGATTTCCAAATCAAAGGAAAGTGGGTATTCCAGTGACACCATCTGGAATCCAGAACATCTGTGTCGGAGGGTCAGTTATGGTGAAGTCATGACACTTGCATCACTTCTGACCACTGCCCCAGACCACCGCTCTGTATCCCACCCACAGCCACCTTCTGGGGGCTTTGCAAGATGCGCTTTCATTGCAGTTGCTGAACAAAGCAACTCCTGTATGCACCAAGGTTATTGGATCTAGTCTTTCTTCTACCTTATTTGTAGTAACAAGCTCGTTCCTTAAACATAAAGGCAGGGAAGAAAACCCCATGTCTGCAGCACAAGGCAAAATAAAATTGAGAATAGAGTTTCTCTAAAAGCTTTTTTAAAGAAAAAAATGTTGACTTGTCTGACAGCGCATGCAATTTGTTTTTTCAGACTCTGGAAACAATGGACACAGGAAAACCTTTTCTGCAGGCTTATTTCATTGACCTGGAAGGCTGTATAAAAACGCTCCGATATTACGCTGGATGGGCTGATAAAATTCAGGGCAGAACTATCCCAGTGGGTAAGTTCCTTCAGACTCAGTTTCAGAGCTGGGGTGGGATCAGGGAAGGAGGCCTGCTGCGAGGGAGATGCATGGAAAGGCCAGCTTCTGAAAACTTGCGGAAAATAGCCTACGTTTCCTTTCTATCTCAGGATGCATTTTGATTAGATATCTTTCAAGATTTAAACTAATGGGAGAGCAATGTGACTGCCTGGATAGATCTCTCAAAAATCATGGATGAGCTATTTTGTTGCTTTTTTTTAAAACAGAGAAACCTTTTTGATTTTAAATTCAGACTAATTCTTAAAGACAAATACCCATGCATTATAGTTTGTTTATTTATTAGGTATCACTGAAATTAATTAAGATGCCAGAGAGTGGAAAGACAGAGGTTTCTAGGGAGAATTGTAGGAAGGCAGCAGAGCTTGTGCTGTCCTAGATGCCCCAGGGATGTGGCAGAGGGTTGATGTGGAATCCACCACTCCCTCCCACCTCACTGATGTTCCTGCCTCCCTGACAGTGCTGGCTCACAAACGTTTGGAGAGAGAGTGTAGTGCTTTTGCTTAACTTCTACTAAAGAGAAGGTCAGAGATGTTGACTCCTCTCAGGAGCCAAAGCACTGAGCTCTTGGAGGGACTCTATCAAGTTTTCTGACACTTGAAGGAGGTTTTTCAAAATGTTTCCGAGGCTGCAGAGCCAGAGCAGTCACACTGCACTGTTGTGGCAGGGACAGAGAGGACACTTTGGCTCAGCTATATAAGTTCAAATATGGTTTCGGGGAGATCAGCTTAAGACAATGGATGATTAATATGGTGTATTTTCAAAATCAGCCGGTTTTGTCCCTGCATGCAGGCGATCACTGAGGCTGTATGAAGGACAGGCACTGCAGACAAAAATTAGTCACCAGAGGAAGGGCTCTGAAGGGCTGAACTAGTTCAGTCTATGCAGGCAGCAAAGGGAGTAACGTCAATCATATAAACTGAGATCTGTCACCATCATTCAGAGTAACGTGAAGCTTTGCTTGCCTGGACACTGCTCATTAGTCCTGACTTGAGATCACTTCCAAAAACTGTAATTAGAAATGTTTGTGTTTTCTGTCAGATCTTCCCAATAAAATGAGATTTTCAGCAAGAATAAATTTGTAAGGAAAATGTCCTTCCTGCTTTCTCTTTGAAAGAGTAATAGCAATATTTTAAGATGAGTGGTATTACTTTACTCCTAGAGTTTCATCTTTTTGTGATGTCTTACCAGACATGCAATTTCTGTTACACTGAATGTGATTCCTGTACAAAATGGGTTTAAAAACTCCCCCCTCTCAGGGAAACAAGTGTTTTGCTTCTTTCAGTGAGACACAATCTGAATGAAATTTGTGGTTGTTCTTCAGTGTGGTAGGGAGTTGCCCTCCACCTTAGCCTCAACACAGGGAGATTGCAGAAGGAATTGAACCCCTGGTTTTAAAAGGCTCTGCAGTGAACCTGAGCAGTGTTTGGCTTTTGAGCTAATACAAGACCTATTCTCAAACAGATCTTCATCTGCCTGGGGTGTCCCGAAAGCATGAGTTAAGATGAACAGGTGTAGGGTTCTTTGTCTACTATGGTTTTAGTTCTGTCCCCCAGCTGTTAGCGTGGAGTCATCTTACACTCTTTCTGTAGAAGCAAGGATTTTGACTGGTTTGTCTTCCTTCTTTTGTCTTGCAGATGAAAATTTTGTCTGTTTCACCAAGCACGAACCGATGGGCGTCTGTGGAGCTATAACTCCAGTAAGTAGCGGTGATGGTGCCCTGCATCTCCCTTAGAACTGGAAGTCAAGTACGTGTGCACTCCCCATCTTATACTGCAGTGTCGTAGTTCAGCCCGGATCGGGACCAGACTACGCAGTCTCTCTCTCACTCCCCCCACCCTCCGAGAGAACAGGGGGAGATAATAGAAGAAAAACGGCTCGAGGTTTGAGATAAGGACAGGGAGAAATCCTTAAAGTTACCGTCACGGGCAAAAACAGACTTGACTTGGGAAAACTATTCATTTATTACTAAAACTAGCAGGATAATGAGACAGAGAACAAGATAAAAAAAAAAAGAACCTCCTCCCCACCCCTCCCTCTTCCCGAGCTTAACATTATCTCTACTACCTTCCCGCCCCGAGCGGCACAGGGGGGGAAGAGGGAATGGGGGTTGCGGTCAGTTCATTATGCGATGTTGTACACCGCTGCTTCATAGTCAGGGGAAGAACTCCTCACATTCCTCCCCTGCTCCAGTGTGGGGTCCCACCCATACACCACAGTCCTTCACGAAACTGCTCCGGCGTAGGTCATCTCTTCCACGG
>JAAGAY010139643.1:0-28309 GCA_011801015.1 Ardeotis arabs
TCTTTTAGCCCTGTCCCGTGAAAAATAAAACTTGGTAGATGCAAAAAGTATTTGATGCTATGACATAATATGGATGAACAGAGTCAGTACTGTCACTGCTGATCTTTCAGAGATAAACCAGTTCTTCATATATTCTTGCTCGCCTTATTGGTGTCATGTCTTTTTAATGCGACCAAATTAGTATTTGCGCTTAAAAACACAGCCCTCTGAAACTGTTCCACACACTCAAATTGCGCTGACGCAGAACAGTTAGTTTGTAGAGCTGCTTGGTGAATGCTGGCAGCAGTCCTTTTCAAATACCATCTTTAGCAGATCCAGAGTCATGTGCGTGGAGATTGGCAGCCCGTACGAGCAGCTCTACCCGAAGGAGCTGGCGCTTACAGAATGCCTGTTCAGTGCAGTCGCGAAAAGTCCGTGAAGAGCCAGATGTCCGGACACTGGCGTGTGTGCCTCCCTGTGTCACTGCACAAACCGTGACCAAGTATGTGGCGTGGGGTGCTTGTCTGGACAAACCTGCGGTGTTGCATGGTTGTCCTTTTTGATGCCACAATGACCATGAAACTCGCACCCGACGTAAAATGGCAGTCATACAAGACTAGCTGCCCCTAGGTGTCTTAAGCACGTGGGAAGTATTAAAGCCCCTTGAAATATTAAAATGCAGATACATATGAAGAAGGTTTGAAAAACTTATGTACAAAGTTAGTGTCCATAAGAACCAACGCTGGTAAATGTTAGTATATGTTAGTAAACAGTAAATATTTATCACTTATTATAAATGGTAGACCCTGATAGGCAAATTTGACTTCTCCACAGAACCCCTATGGAGCTGTTTGGTGGTGATAACACACTATTTTGAGGTACCTGTAAACCCTAGATTAGTCAGGACATGCAGGTTTATATCTGTACCGTGTTCTGTGTTGTAATATCAAGCCAACATTACGTGGGGCATCCGGTCTGAAGTTGTAACCGTTAGGAGCACACATCTTTGAGACGTACCTTTGTCCTTTACCCACTTTTTGTTCCCAGACAGAAAAATCCTCGAAGTTCTGCTATACAAAAGCTGTGGTGTTGCCTTCCAGATTCACTATGTATTTCACTAGTATGTTAAACATCAAAAGGACACAAATAAGTCTGTAGCTGTCTTCAGTATGTATTTTATTTTGGCTGCTAAAGGTCTTTTTTTTTCTTTCTTTTTTTTTTTTAAGCATAATATTTTTGTAGACTTCTGGTCAGCAAGATAAGAGAGCTGGCTGGAGAGCCCAGGCCTTGCAACCCTGTGACAACTTCATTAAGTCATTTGAGGAATCAGTTTTGTTCCTTATTGCCCAAGACTGCTGAAATTCTCAACTTGATTGGAAAAACGAGCCACAAATGTGGAGGGTGATTATAGCCCACGCATTTCTTTGTGATTCACGCCTGAAGTGTGTCTTACAGCCACTATGACTCTCAGTGAGGAAAAAAAGATCTGTTCACAGCTGTTGATGAGTATGATCTTCGTGGGAGGTAGAGGCAAGACACAAGTCATTCAAAATGCCGAAACAATCTTTCAGTAACGGTTTCATGTTGCAAGCTTACAGCTGGACAACAGGATCAGAGCGGTGACATGAAGCAGCTGAAGTGAATTACCAAATTTGTGTGCTGTGCCTGTTAAGCATGGTGCAGCAGAAATGTTATGTGCTATGAAACACTGTTCTACAAAGCAGGTGTTCCTCCTCTTCATCTTCTTATAACAAAAGGAAAATGCCCTTAGAAGCTGGGATTGTCAAGTAAAGGACTGCTATTTGGAACTGAGCAGGGATTACTCACTGCAAAGTTACCTAAGCCCTGTGCTCTGCGTGTGCATTCTGCTGTGGCTGTGTGCACGCACCAGTGCTTTCCAGTTCAAGTTGGCTGCCCTGTGTCCTGAGCCACTGGTCACAATTGTGTGGATGTGGGTTATTACCTGCCCTTCGCTTCCTCCCTGTGCATCCTTCCCATCTTTCCATCAGCCAGAAGGAATTGGCTGCTTCTCCTGTGTTTTGCTGGGAAAGCACCTAGGCAGGGGCTGAGCCGTGTGCCGTCTTACAGCTTTCTTGCTGCATTTCTTTTGCTCTAAATCTTTCAAAGAAGGAATCTCATAACTATTTTGTAATAATGCCTTCTGGCATACCATCTTGCTTAAGTCTTTTTTTTTTTTTTTTTTTTTTTTTTTTTTAATTTATTTCTGAATCTCCTCAGGAAGAGTAGACTAACAGCTTGAGAAATACGTATGTTGAGATTTCCTAGCTGAGTCCTACTGATCCTGTTTGTTGGCAGCTGCAATTGTTGCTGTCCCGTGTAGGAGCACGGATGGATTAAAGCAATGTGTAAGTGTGGAGAAGGAGTTAGAATTTAACCCCAGATCCCCTTTCTTCAGTGTATGGCCAGCTGGGTTATGCACTGACAGCTTCACAAACCGTGTGTATAACACTGGCAGAATTTGTCATTTCCAAACTGCGCTCTGCCTCCTAAATCTGCTTCTAATCTCGCAGACTGACACCAGGTCTCTGCGTACCAGAGGGTGAGTGACGGGATGCAGATTAAAACCCTGTGGTGAAGCAGAGCTCGTGTAGCGCTGTTTGTCAAGACTTCCATGGTATCGAGACTGCAGCTACAGACTCTAAATTGCATTTCTTTCCCTGGTGCAGCCTGCACTCTGTAATCAGGAGAGGGGCTGAAACATCAGACAAATTGTAAGCAATACTGTGAGTCAAACCTAAAGATGGAGGGCTTTTTCTCACTTTTTTT
The DNA here is from genome assembly GCA_011801015.1 of Ardeotis arabs. Lineage (NCBI taxonomy): Eukaryota > Metazoa > Chordata > Aves > Otidiformes > Otididae > Ardeotis > Ardeotis arabs. Next base: position 2,767 of record JAAGAY010139643.1, read on the forward strand.
TTTAAGCTTGATTACAAAAAAAAACAGGGTATCTGATTTTGTTGTAAGTTTGTCTTTTTTCTTCTGATAGGTGAAATTAATTTGAGTTCAGTTTTGAAAACAGCATTGTAATGCTCAGAAACCTGTAACAGATATGGAGGACTTTGCTACAAGACTTTGAACACTTGGGGAGTTTATGGCAGGTGATGTTAATCACAGCTCAAGCCCCTGCAACCTCATGAGTTTTCTAAAAGGACTGCATATTGGAAATCTGCTTAAAAGAGGAGTAGATCAAAGCAAAGAAGAAAATGTGATCCAAAAAAAGCTTTCTGGTTGCCCTTTTATTTCTTTTTAATTGCTAATATTTCTGCAGTTTTCTGAGAAATACTCCAGTAAAAACAGGACAGTCAGATAGTTTTTCCAGTGTGGCATGGAGGGAGTCAGATCCACTTTCCACATGAGAAATGAGTGTTAAATAGTATTTTTTTCCATTTGTAAGTCACTTTCTGTACCTCAGTATCCTTAAGTAAAGTGTGTCTGAAGGTACTTTTTTTCTTCAGCAAAATTATTTGATTGGTATGGTTTCTTTCTGAGGTGTTAGTGTTCTCTACTGTGAACTCAATTCAGTCTCCTCTATTTTGCCCATCGTTGCTCACGAACAGCAACAATTTCAGAGGCTCTTGCTCTGTGTGTTTCTACTGTTGTAAAGAATTTTAAGAGTGTGTTTTTAGAAGTTTTGATGCAACAGATGAACTAATATCTTCCCAAGTTCTTACTTTTTCTTGTGGAACTAACAAAAACTATTTGTGGATTAAAAAATGCTTCTTAATATTAATCCTATTGGCTTAAATCTATTTGTGTAAAAACCTTTGATTAGGGGAAGCACAAGGAATGGAAGCTGCATTTCTTTATGCCAGGTTTGTGTTCATCTTGGCCAGATATTTCAGTGCAACCCTGATCTAACAGGAATTGTCAGCTTGGTGCAAAGCCACAGGATGTCAGCTCAACCAGATCACAGTATCTCCAACTCATTCTGAATTGAATCTCTTTGAGAATCATATGATGATTCTTGTTTTAAATTCCTGATGCCATATCTCTGCAACAGTGAGGATTGAAACACACCTCCACAAAATAGGCCATTCGTTGGAGAAAAGTGAAATGAACTCATGAGATATGCATGCGACATAAATATGCATGAGCAATTTCTGTAGAATATAAGCTCTACAAAAGACGGTGGTTTTTTAGCTTTTAGGAAACATTTCTGTCTGAATTAGCAACTGTCAAAGTGGCATGGTTGAAGAAAATTTTCTGCTGTGGAGAGATGAAACTTCAGTTCTTCAAACAACTTCGCTTATCTAGGGAAGCAAGTTGAGACATCGTTGTCTTAGAGCTCTCCAAGCCCAGCAAGGTACCTGCAGAGCATCTTTGCAAATTCTTTTTGATACTGTCTCATCCTAGAAAGTGCCAGACTCTCTCTCACACTTCAGAAGTGTAGGAATTTTGCTTATCTTGGAGACTGAAGAACACAGGAGATAAATGAAGATAGAAATAATAAGAAAAAAAATACAGTGCTCTATTCCAGAAAATAAATAGATGTGTGTTTAGTGCAATGGCATTAGTTCTTTGTTCTACTTTCAGAATCTAATTTTGTCCAGCACTATGTAAATTTTTCAGACTTTTCAGACTCCTGTGGAGTCTTTCCCTTATGCAGAGCAGCTTCCCCTTGGCACCCTTCCTGTGTGCATAGACACTGCTCCTCTTTTCCAGTGCAGTCGTAAACATTAGCATTTGGTGCCCATTTCTGGCAGCGAGCAGCCTTCTGTCGCTGAGAAGTCAGAGTTAAGCTGATAGAGGTGTGGAAGAGGCTTCTGAGGTGACCAAATTCCTGTTTTAAGGTGTAGCTGGAAATTGCAGATTGATGAGATTCTCTCTGTTCAGTTTTGCCACCCCATTGTAAAGAAAGAAGCCTGGTCTTCAGGCAGAAGTTTTCCAGGTTCAGATTTGGCGTGAGCTGATCTTTGATCTTAAAGTTTTAAGCTGATCATGAGAAAATGGGGAAATGAGAATGAGGAAAGACAGACATTTTTTAGCATGACTACTGCTTTCAGCTTTCATCTTCTAAACTTTAATAAATTTAATTACAACTAGAGGAGTTCTGGAGAAGTCAAGCTATGCAGAAGCCTTGGCACAATTCATCAGTTGCAGGCAAAACTAAAATAGAAGTGCAGCATCTAGAATATGCATTCCCTTCTGCACTGTTGTCTGTAGAAGTATTTTGCTGAAATGACCTGCTGCCAGCAATACAAGTGGTCTATCTCACTGTCTTTTTTGAGCCTTAGTGTTCTGAATTGAGACTAGGGAAGTTTAAATAAAGCTGACGATTTATTAAAGGCATTTTTTAAAATTTGTTTTGTGTCTGAGATGAAGCATTATTGTTCCTAGATAACGTGAGACTCTTGGGGCACCTGGTGACTGATAGGGGACTGAATTGTAGCTCTTTCCGAAATGTTTCACAAGTTTGAGGTCTTTCATTGTGTGAAACTTCTGACTATCCAGGAAATAATGTGCTGGACTGTGTGCCTGAGCAGCAGTCAAGGCTCATTTCCTCAGCTGGGACGCAGCAGTGGGTGCGTACGGAGGGGGCATCAATGTCTTCTAGCTGAATAGTTCAGCCCATAGTATCAGCTTCTGTACGTTGCTTCTACAGTACTGTCAGGTAATGAATTATGTACATATGGACCAAACTTCTGATTGCGGTGATATTATTCTGTGCTCAGCATGTTTTGGCTCCTGTTTACAAAGAAATACTTCAATTATTCTGGGTTGTTATTGTGGAAGAACTGGCTGACTTGGTACAATCATTCACTCGTTGTGAATGTACAATCATTGAAGAGGCTGGGAGGCTCTGCTAATCAATAGAAGCAGGCTTTTGTTTAACACTTGTTTTTCTTCTCGTGCTTTTTTTCTTGAATCTGTCCAGTAGTGTTGGCCCCTGACGGTATTCACGTTTGCCTTCCGAATTGCCAGCCTTGGTGTTGGTGAGCAGGACGTAGGTTGCAATGTGGTGAGATTCCACTCAGCAGGCGTGGCCCAGCCTCATCAGTTGTCTGCTGCCCTCCCATCCCTCGTCCTTACAGTCTGAATGTTATCTGTCTTTAATGTGTAAGAACTAGTATGTCCATGCCAAGCAGACACTGGGTACGTTGCTGCAACTGACTGCTCTGGGAGCTCTTTTTTGCACCATCGCATGCACTCCAATCAGGTACCCTCAAAAACTTTTTTGCTTCAGGGCTTTTCTGAAAGTGGACTAATGTCATGAACCCAGCTTTATGAATTGAAAATGTTTTATTTTTAGGTGCATTTATGATGAAAGTAATAAAATTAGCACTACAGCTGATCTCATCAGTGCTTGCAGTTGAAGTAAAATAGGGATGGTCACAGAAGCTTTATTATTCTTCTAGATCTGTCAGTCTGGCATCTTTCTGGAGCATTAATTCCACATTTTGCCTGACAAATAATTTGACTCAAAAGCATTTGATGCTGTTAGGGTAGTTTGTTACATTTCAGAAATGTGTATTCTAGTGTTTATATTTCTATACATCTTTATTCTCTAATGTAATTAGTTCTTCCTCTGGAAACAAGTGACTTCATGGAGTCCTGATGCTTCAATGGATGCTGCACCTCAGGCTCTGAAAATCCAACTGGAAAACACTAATTTTCATATGTTACAGATGAACTTCCCGTTTAAGTCTGGTGGTTTGTGGGTTTTTTTGCCAGGTTGGTAGTTCTTCCTTACTGCTACTGAGAAATAATTTCATTACTGTTAGAGAATGATTCATTAACATGTGGTTTGCATTTGCAGGAAGCCGATCTTGTAGAGACCACATTCCTGATGCTTGTTTGTTTTACAAATGCGAAATGCAGATGTCTGTCTTGTAAAAGCAACTCAAAGGTGTCTGTCTGGGTCTGCTAGGCTAGGGGCTTAAGATAAGAACCCTTTTAAGGCTGGCAGCAGCGCTTCACCCATACAGACTGGAGCAGACTGTGTGTGCTGTCAGCAGCAGCCCCGTGTGCCACGCTTCACCTCATCACAGGCTTCTGTGGTGGGAGGGAGGGCAGCGCCGCCCGGGCAGCCTTTGTTTTCTGAGGGTCACATCACTGCTGAAGTTGAGGAAGGTGACATACCAGATCTTACGCAGCACGAGCTAACGCTTCAGTTCTTCTAGAAGGATTATTTGAACACTGAAAAGTACTCTTCTATTGCTGTGGTTTCTTAGCGGCCAGCAAAGTGAGCAAATTGGGAAGTGGAGGTGGATAAGCCATTTAAAAACCCCGGCTGCATCGTGTATTGGTGCTACGCTGGTTTAGCTCGCTGAACCAACCGTCCAGTGCTGACAAATGCCAGTACAAGGCTGAGGCAGTATCATGTGGCAGGAATAGGTCAGTTGTGTTGTGTTGTGAAACTGCACCTCTTTGGTGGGGTGGATTTAGAAGCATGTGCTGCCCCTAGGCGTGCAGAGCCAGTCTGTTTTGTAGAAGGAGCGACCATTGCTTGTTTTTTCCTTCCAGGGTTGTGTTAGGGTTGCTGTGTATCTGTATTACCTGTACATTGGATCCTGTGATTCACTTGTAGCAGGATTCAAGAAGGTTTATGGCTTTTCAGCTGATGATTGGGACTGACAGCTGCTCTAGGGGATAAAAAGGAGCTCTTTCTGCAGCTAGGACAGAAGGAGTTGTGTTTTCTGTATGTGTAGTAGAGAGACAGGTGCTATGGTGGTAGCTTGTCTTGGAGCATGGGAGGTAGAGCCCTTTAACAGCAGAGGGTGTTTGAATGCAGTGGGCTTGCCCAGGTGATTCCTAGCGCAGGGAGGAGTGAGGAGGTAGGGGTCATGAGCCTTCTGAATCTCCCTGGAAGAGGTGCCTTGTTTGCAGCAGATGTGCTTTGTTTGAAATCCATTGGCCTGATAAAGGCATGAAAGTGTCAAGAGGCATGTTGAAGGTCCAGCAGCTCAGCAGATGCCTGTGGTCGTGGTGGGTGTGAGCCTTTTTGTGCTAGCAGACCAGTCTGTTTTCTTCTGAAATAAACTAATATGTAGAAGCAAAGGAAAATTTGTTTGCTTGTACCCTTGTAACATGACTTTAAATGTCATGTTGCAGTGTTGTAGAGAGTGCTCAGGCTAGCACGGGCTGGGCTAGTGCTTGCCAGGAGTCCACATAATGCAAGCAACTCTGCGTGGAAATAGTCCCTGTCACAGTAGCTTTCCATCTTCCTATTCCAGTCCAGTGTGTAATTTTTCTCTACAGGGAAGGCTTGGGAAAATATTTTGGTTTTTCCCCCTACCCTTTGCTGTCAGAACGTGCTTGCGTTTGCAGTTTGTTACTGCTTCTCCGGCTCAGGAAGCGCTGTCTGCCTGCCTCGTGGTGTCTACTTCACACGCTTAGCAAGGACTCTGATCCCAGCCTGGTCTGGGCCTCTCAAGTGGTGACTGCAGTCAGGACTGGATGTGGGGCTTCCATGAGCAGTTAAGCTAATCCAGTGAATTCTTGATTCCTTCCTCTCTGTGCTGTTGTGACCAAGTAGGTGAGTTTGAGTACATCCATGCTTCATTCCAACCTGTATATTGCAGATGCACCGTGTGTGAACATTATCTTTAGTAGTTTAATGGGAATCGAGTGTCGCTGGGGTATTGCACTGAGTTTGTACAACTTACAAGAAGACCATAGTCCTAAGAAGAGGTGTGGCCTCAAAATATGCCTAACTTGACTTTTTTTTCTTTTATTTTCCACCTAGGTATCACATGCTGTTGCAAAGCTAGTATTAGTTAGTTTCCACTGGCAAATCTCAGAGATTTTGGAAAGGTAAGTGTACATAGTCTTACCTCTTGTGTGCTCAGTGCTTTTCCCCCTTGCTTTGCAAGAATGCTCAGGGTGGTCCATAGGCGTATTTTTGACAAGCATCTTTGAACCTGAAAGTAGGCCACACAGTCCATTCCAGGGAGCAGAAGAAAAACTCTGGTTTTTTGCAGCTTCATTGCTTGTAAGAAATTTGTAAACAGGGTAGTGGTGGCAAATGTCTTTCAGTTTGAGGAATTCTTGTTATGCTGGGAACCCCATAAATGCATTTAGCTTAAACTTTGAGATAACAGATTGAGAGTGCTGCATCTGTATTTATTTAATTTTAACAAATATAAAGATAACATATGTTCTTCTTTGAGCATATGGGCCCTAAATCGTAAAGGAACACTGAACCTATGCTGATGTATTCTTTAATGGTACATTCACACTGAAGTTTTTGCTCCTTCTGAACATGAGTGATATTTTTTTCCAAGCTGACCAGCATTTGCAGAGCCACAGAAGATGGTGTGAGAGGACTGAAAAGTGCAGCCCCTTTGTTGCTTGGTCAGTGTCACTCTAACAAAGTCCTCCAGCTAATTTCAAAAGGAGGGTTTGGACTCTGTCCAGACGTGTATGGGAAGTGTGTCAGGAGGCACCGCTATCTGGCAGCCCCTCCAGAAAATACTGGCTCAGAACTGAACATTGTCTGAAAATAGAGAGCGTATCAGTCTCACTCATTCTGCCATGCCATTTTTGACCCTGTAGCCAGCAACTTCATCCAGAGAACATATGGGAAATGCATCTCATGAATGGATGTTGTTGAATCATCTTTGGTAACTGGCTCGTTGGTTACCGTGCATCCGGTGAAAGCTTTTCTCTGGGGAAAGTGGAGGGTAAGATTCCTGCACAGCAGTCCAGGGCGATTCTGCAGGTTAACTACCGAGATTTAAACAAGAGGAAGTTTGGAGAAGGGTTTGCTTCTAAAGCTGTGACTTTGCAAGTTACTCTCCAGTTGATCTGGTCCTCAAACTTCTGTCTTGGTGAGAAGTGACAATATGACATGAAAGCTCCCTAATACAACTAAAAAGTGCTCGTGGGGAGAGAGGATTTACAGCACAGTCACAACAGTGATGCTGATATTTCTGAATTCATTGAGATATAAACATTCTTCTGCAATGGAAATCACAAACAGCAGAACACGTTTGATTCTAAAGCTGCGGATAGACAGCTTCATATGCCTAGGGGGTGATAATCTGTCACAGCGTAAACACTTAACTAGATGATAGACTGGAGCTAAAGTGAGACCTGACCAGGATAGCTTGATTTTACAAAGGAACAGGAGACAGACAGGAGACTTGCTGGAGTGTGTTATAATGGACAGTGGCTTAGGGCTGCTCTAGGAGTGTGGATAGAAAATCTTAGCTTCCAAAATATTTTTTTTGAGGGAGGGAGGGAGTTGTAGAAAAATATTAATGAAGGAGTATGAGAGAAATGTTAATCCATTACTGGAAAAGTATTGTTCCTGTTTCTGATTTTGAAGAAACTCCCATAAAGTTTTGTTTATGAGAGTTCAGCTCATTACATGAAGAAGCCTCACACAGGACACATTTCCACTTTTCTTGTTGAAATCTATCCTATCATTTGCACAGAGCATATTGTTTATTCAGGCAAGAAGGATCAATTGAACAAAGCAAAATGTGTTCAGAAGTTGATTTGATCATTCTTCAATTGTCCTTTTAGACACAAGTCTAATGCTGCCCAGTTGCTAGTAGAAGCACGAGTTCAGCCCACCTCATCCAAACATGTAAGTATGTTAACTGTTTTGGTCTGTTCCCTTGGCAAACAGGTCTGGCCCACCTCATCAGAAGATTGCATTACTAATGGCATAGTCTGGCCCGTGTTAACCCTTCGCAGATTCAGGTCAAACACCCTAACTCAGTGCTAGGTTTACTTTTTGAATGAGGAGTGCATTCAAGAGGTATCTAGCACTTCAATAGCAGCTTTGCTGTTGTCTTGCAGGTAGTGTTCAAGAATTACTTGCCTCAAAAAAATAAAGCTCATGGTTTTAGCATGAGTGATGGTACACAATGGAAGGAGCAGACTGCATGGGCTTGGCTACCTCTTCCAATTCTACTCTCTCTGTAAAAGACACTCAAGGGAAGCTCTGGCTGCACAGAGTGAACAGAGCTTGTCTGTGGCTGAAACAGAGATTTTTTAAATTTTTTTTAATGAGCTGACTGTTTGCTGCCTTGCTTTGCTCAGGGGTGCTTAAACCAAATCTCCAATGGTGTTGCTGCTGAGCCATTCCGTCGTGATATTTCAACCAACAGCTTGTGTTTTGCAGCCAGGGCCACACAGGTCTTTAGGTGCTCCCCCCTCCCGCTTTAAATAGAAACTTCCTGTTGCATGTTTACAGATTTCATTCACAGTAGGTGTCTCGGTACAATCCCCAGTTACCTCAAGAACACACTGCCATGTGTCAGATTTTGAGTGATAAAATATTAGATCTGAGAAACACTCTTTGAGTTGGGGGAGGGGAGATTTTAAAAGCCTGATTTGGCATCTGAGCTGACTTGTAACTAGCAGAGAGTGAAAATGCTAGAACAGCTGACAGGAGTAAGCTTCATGGACTCAAAATAAATTATCTGCCTAGAGTCCAGAAAAAAAAAATCTTTGTTATTTGGCATACCTGCAAATTAGTCCATGTTTTTTGAGATTTATCTGAATCTTGTGTCAGCTGTCACTTAAGTACTCTCCGCTGCAATGGTGATTTCATTTTGGGAAGAAAGATAGTACAGTGAAAAGGTTAGTTTAAGTATTGACAAACTTGGTTTGGTAAGCAAGTCATTACAGTCTTTCTGTATATGCTAGGGCAAGTTTTTCTGTCCTTCAGCTCCTAACGCAGAACGATGATATTTTGGGGCCAGATGCTCATACTGAGTGTCTGTAGAGCAGCTGACCCTACAGGGAGAAGCTGTAGTGCTGAGCTCAGAGGGACAGCTTGCGAAGGTTTGAGGTAGCGCCTGTGCTGTTCAAGCTGAGCAGTTGATCCAGGCAATCAGTGCTGTTGCGGACTCAATAAATTTTGTTCTGGTCCGTAAGTGAGGCCACTTAGAACAAAGTTGCATTATTTCCTTTTTCATGTGGTCATGCTGTACAACAAGCTCTGTTGGTCATGTGGCTGCGTGTCATACTGCTGCTCCTGTCTCTGGCATGCAGAGCTAGGCATGGAAACCGACGGCTGTCTTGCACAAGCTTCTCAAGGAGCAGCCAAGGTTTAAGTAGACAAAAAATGATTATACGACTTCTCTGTGAAAGGAGACATAGGACCATAAACTCCTGCTAACAGCTTTGTAGAGCCTTGCTTTTGATGATGCTGTGCTAAACCTAGTTCTTCAGGTCCCAAGCGTGAGCCGAGATGTGTTGAAGGCTGGATCTGTTGTCTAGGGAGTGATCTCTGCACCACCCAAGGGGAGATCCAGGCTGCTTCCCAGTGGTTTGGTGAAGTAATAGCAGAATTTTGCCTGACTTGAAACAAACCCTCTAATACTTTTCAGCTGAAGGGATGATGCCTGCTTTGCCAGATGTAGCATAGGCAGAACATAAGAGATGTGAGATGATGGTCTGTGAACTCCCTTTCCTCTCTGTATAAACACTCTACACACTGCACCTTCAGTTGCCTCTCCTCTTACCCAAAATCATCGTCCAATAAAAGGGCACTGCTAAGCCTGCTTCCAGCTATAGCTGCTCTCCAGGGCCTGTGGAACAGTGATCGAGTCTGACCCAGCTAACAAAGACTGTCAGTCAGGTCAGGGAAGGACTAACACAATTACGTATTTCCTCATTTTTCCAACAAGGTGAGAGTAAGAACCAGAAAAGTAAAGGTGAGTGCTGGGTAGCACTAGGTTAGAGGCAGGACCTGTTCAGTGACTGTCAGTCTTGTGCTTCATGAGATTAAAGAGGTTCTCGAGAAGGACTGACAGTTGGGGCAGTGCGGCATCCCAGCGCACCAGCTGCTCATGAACCTGTTCTGGCCTGGAACTCCCCCGAGACCGTTGTTGCAATGAAGGCGATGCAGGTGCCTGTGGATGAGGTGAGAATACTCTGGGAGAGCTGAGGTGCTTTCACTGTAATGCTGATTTGTCTCTCTCCCAGGCGATGGTACATTCCTCCCATCACTGCGCAGTATGCATGCAGTTTGTCCGGAAGGAGAACTTGCTCTCTCTGGCTTGTCAGCACCAGTTCTGTCGCAGCTGTTGGGAGCAGCATTGTACAGTGCTCGTCAAGGATGGTGTCGGAGTCGGTGAGTTCAAGGCAGATATGGTACTGGGTCTGTACTTGTCATGTTGGCCATTCTGATGATGACTGGCTGAATTGGTTGAAAACGTCTCAATAACAATAAAATGGAGCACAGAATGAGTATTTGTGAAAACCTCAACTCGAACTAGTGGTCTTACCTGAATCCCTGGTTAGTGTTGACATACCACCAGGAGAGTGCTACTCCTGCCTAACAAAACATGCAAGTCCGTAGATCCATTTGCTGCTTTTCTCCCCTTGTGATCTCAAGAGCATGACTATAACAAGTTAAAAGCTGCAAATCTGCTGCATTTTCCTTTGCATCTCTCATGGTGTATTGTTGCACTGCCCCTGGAGTGCTTGTGGATGCAAACATCTGTTCCCTTTGTTTTGGGTAGAAGCCAGTAGTTGCCAGAGTTGCTTTGGGCTTTTCCTAGCCTGTCTTTCATGCTGGCATGGCAGTAACGTGCAATTTTCTACTTCAAGTGTCTGGCCTTGTGAGACTGGTTGAAGCAGTTACTGGTCCTGGATGCACGTGTGCCCTGGCATCTTTCAGTGAAGACAGTTGGGCTTCAGCTTTTCAGCAGCCTGGATAGATTTGTTTCACAGTTGTGTCCCTCTTGCCACAACAACAGATGGCACCTAGGAAACTGTGTTGAATGCTCTCTGTGCATTCACTCCTTAGTATAAGTTGCACTGTGCTGAAACGTTGCTTTCTCTTCTCAGGGGTCTCCTGCATGGCTCAGGACTGCCTGCTTCGAACGCCAGAAGACTTTGTGTTTCCATTGCTGCCTAGTGAAGAGCTGAAAGACAAATACAGGCGCTACCTCTTCAGGGACTATGTGGAGGTATTGAGGCTTTTTCAGTTTTAAAATACTTTGTGTCCATGCACTGATGACTTGCAGAAATTTTGTTTGAAGTGTCTTGCATCTTTGATTAGAACTGCAGTAACTGCAGCAAAATTGTCCCCAGTAAATGTGATGTGACTGCTCCTGTAGGACAGCCTCACTGACAAAATGCTCCAGGAGGTTGCCAAAGTAAATTCTGCTATAAGGTCACCCAGTAACTCCTTGGCTGGAGCTTGGCTCTTTTCCTGAAGCAGAATTCTCAGAATGTTGCAGCTGAGAACTTCAAACTTCAATCTGAGTTTTAAAGTCGTCCTTGCTCTTGCATACATCTCCCTCCTCTTAGTGCAGCCCAACTGAATTGGCTTGCTCGGTAGCATTTTCTGTGAGGTTTTTTGAAATTAAAGCAGCAATTGTTAAGGTTAAATGTGCAGGATGTATTTCTGGTAAGTGGGAACAGACTGGGAACACTCAAGAAGCAGTGATGCAGTATAAAAGAGTGATGTCACCCCTCTTCAATAAGAGACTCTTTGGGAAGGAACAGCCACCAAAGGAAAGCAACTGAATGCATTCAGGGGCATAAGGAGAGGAGAGGGGAAGAGGTCAACGGAGTAAAATTGTTTCTTCAGGATTTTGGTGGGGTCTTATGATTGTGTTGCCTTGCTTACTTGATCTGTAACCCTCCATTTGAATTCCCTGTCCTAGAGACGCTGTAAGTAACTAACACTCCCTTTCCTAATGTGGAAGAGGTTTGTCTGCTCATTTAGCTGAGACCTGGTGACAGTTTTCACTCTTTTTCAACAAGAAATAACTGACTTGTATATTTTTGGGGATAGGAGTGGTTAAACCTGGATAGTGCTCTTCTGCACCCACTGCTGATCTTACCACCCTTGTACGTTCACAGAGCCATTATCAGCTGCAGCTGTGTCCTGGTGCAGATTGCCCTATGGTCATACAGGTACAGGAGCCAAAAGCCCGGCGAGTGCAGTGCAATCGTTGCAATGAGGTCTTCTGGTAAGAAACAGAAAAGGTTAAAGATCATGGGGAAAGCGTGTGCTGTCCTCAGAGCTACTCCATTTGCTTGCCAACAGGTTCAGTGTGTAGAAGCATCTCAAATGCTTTGCTAGAGTTGTTTGTAACTTGAGTTAGCTTGAGTAATTGGATACTCAGGGTCTGACTTCTGCAGGTGGTCAGCCCTCCCCTTGCTCCCTAAACTCCTTGAAGTTGGGTGTTCTGACAACCAAGGAACACAGGGCTTGAGTAATGAAGGGGTTACAAATCTACCATTCTCACATTTGGCTAGGTTACAAATTTTGGTCCAGTCATAGTGACTGGTAGAGATACTGGGAATGGATGTGGAGGCCTTGCTGCTCTCTGCTGTATTGAGTTTTTAAGTTTATTACAAGTGTTTGGCTTCCAGAGTGTCTGTCATGTTGAGGTTGGTATGAGAATACATTTCTGGTGAACAGGAATGCTAATGTTCCTTGTCTGACTTCACGTGTGTATGCAACCAGAAAAAAAACATAACTTGCAGGGCTACTGAATTGTCTTCTGCTCCTGGGTCTCCAGAATCACTGCTGTTGAGAATGTCTGTGGAGCACAATACAACTGGTTTAGAGACCCAGCTTACCGGTACCTCCATGCAAATGGCCCTCACTCACCTGGGGCTGGCCAGGTCGTGCTAATGCAAGGCCCTGATATCTGCCACTGGGGTCAGGCCACTCGTAAAGCCACCGGTGTGCCCCAGGCCTCTGCAGACATGTTAGAGCAGACATAGGTGGGCACTGTAGGCAGGGATATGTCAGCCCTCAGACACATGATTTGTCAGAGAAGGCCTTGGGTCGCTCTCATCCGGACTCCAATTTCTGCAGAAGAGGCTGAGGGTTTATTGGAGCTCAGCCTTGGTCTTTGTACTCTAGGAACACACAAGCATATTTGCATCCCTTACCCTCGCTTCGCCTCCCACATTTTGGCCATCAGGAAAACCTTGATTCTTGAATCACCTCCTTGGAAATCAATATGTCTTTTTCCCCTCCTCTCCCCCCCCCTATTAAGCTTTAAGTGTCGGCAGATGTACCACGCACCCACAGACTGCGCTACCATCCGGAAATGGCTCACCAAGTGTGCAGATGACTCCGAAACAGCCAACTACATCAGTGCTCACACTAAAGATGTAAGGACAAGCACCTGCATGTTTTTTCTTGTCCTCTAGTCCTGCCTGGGAAGCAAGATACAATTCAGTACATATGTAGCATTGTGTACTGCTTTTTCACAGGCTGCAATTTCTCACAGCTCCCTGGGGACTGTGATAGACTGCAGCTGAATGCCTTGGGAATGCTTTGTGTGGGAAGTCTAACTGCCCTCCTGCAGTAAGGACCTGGTGGTCCTTATTCCAGTCCTGGTGTGAATGTCTTTGGCAGCCGAGCGTGCTGCCCTCCCACGGGGGAAGGAACTGTGGCTACTTTGAAGTGATCTGTGGAGATGTATTTAAAATAGAAGGAGAGAGTGTACTAAGTGCAGTCAGTATCAAATAATGCATTAGTGGTGTTTAAACCTGAACAACTGTGTGGAGTACTGTGAACTGGAAGGTGAGGGAGAGAGTCTTGATTTGACAAGGACAGCAAAATGGGGTAGATGAAGTCTGTAAATTAGGCACTGAAGTACTTCTAGTAGATTTAGACCCAATAAAAAGAAATAGTATTACATATTTTGCACTCTAGTCTACCTATAGGATTGTCTTTAGAAGTTGCAGATATACTACCTTTATCCTCTAGATTAGCTGTTTGCAGATTGGAGCTTTTAATGTCTTTTGGGGATTTTGTGGCCTGACTTCAAAACAATTCTTAGCTTCAGTTGTGCTAGGAAAGTGGGTACTTAGATAGACTAGAGATTTTTAATTCCCTTCTTTCTCTGGAGAAGTCATCAACATGTGATGGCATTGTTTCTGCTGCGCTCTTTTGTAGAAATAGGGTTCTGTTACATTGAACGTTGTCCTGACATACGTTTTGCCTGCCATTAAAATGTATAAAGAGCAGGAAAACTCACTTATTTTTTTGTACCTCTGCAACCCAAAAAATGTAGCTGAACTTGGCACTCCAGGGCATCAGTGGACTGCTGATGGAACGGAGGAGTGTGCGGTTCTCACTGTGGTCAGCCAGATTCTCTGCAGCTAGCTAAGTTTTCATCTGTTAGTGGCTGCTGAAGGCAGGATATAGTGCTGATTGTCTTGTAGTCTAAGTAGCTGTGGAAGCTACTGCCGTATGTGAACTAATGATGTCCCTATTCCTGAGCAACTGCTAAATGGTAACTCGGTAAGACCTTCAGTTTTACAAGGAGTAACAGCCATGAACTTGTTTTCTTGAGCAAGCAGTCCAGTGCTGCAGTGTAACTTCCTTGGCTTTGCCTTTCTGCCTCCTTTTTAAATGGAGCTGTTGGGAATTGGTGGGAGGCAGAGTGTATATCTGTTAGTATTCTCATATACATGTATGCATCTTTAAAAAAAAAAAAAAAGGCAAGAAGAGAATAACAAAGCAAGTGGTGTGAATCTCCAGAAGGTTGCTAGAGACAGAGTTGGGTCTAACAAGTGCTTCTGTTTCCCCAGTGTCCCAAGTGCAATATCTGTATTGAAAAGAATGGAGGCTGCAATCACATGGTGAGCAATTCCCTGAACACGTCAGACCTTCCTTGTTCTAAGCAGAATTTTTTTTCCCTACTTTCTACTAACCAATGGTTCCTGTCTCTTCTTTTTCAGCAATGCTCCAAATGCAAGCATGGTAAGTAGGATTTGGAAACAGTTTTCTCTGCAATGTTTGCTAGTGGTGATGTTCTCTTTTTTTTTTTTTTTTTTTTGTGATACGGAGACAAATTGTGAACATTGACTGAAACATTTTTTTCCCCCTAGTACAAAGTGAACAGGATGTTAAGTACAGACTTAGATGTGATAGTTTTGGGGTTTTTTTTCCACTGGCTATGATCTCAGCTGGGTTCTGATTCGGTGGTGATTTGGCTCCCTCTCCCTGACATGTCCACTTTATAGAGAAGTCTCCATCTCTGCCATGATACTAACAGTGGAATCCATCTCAAAGTATTAAATGCTTTCCATGTAATTGTATTTGTCATCAGCTGAAAATACTGGCAGAACTGAGCCATGTACTCAAATCCACTTAAGTCCTTCTGCTTACTGATGGAAATAATGAGCTTCGACCCAGATGAAACTGCAGGAGCTGTGAATTGTTCTGCATAATGTTATTTTTTGGACTTCTTAGTCCACGCCTGTGCAATTAGCAGCCTCTGTGCCTTTGGTCCATTGTGTGGTCCTGCAAAATTACAGCCTGTTCTTGCACTTATATTTTCATGGGAGAATTAATTCCTGTTGCCTTGGAGTGAGATCGTTTGTATTCAGCCTTCTAAGTGTGCCCCTAGGAAATAATACAGTATCAGAACCTTATTTGGAAGATCAATAAAGATTACTGTCCTCTCATTTCCTTTGCTTTGGGGTCCTCAGCAGCACTGGACGTGATTTGATGGAGCTCTGTGACAAGGGTGAGCAGGCAAGTGCCAAGGTACCATGGTGACTAGCTCGGAAGGCTGGTGAACTCTGGAAATGCAAATTTCAGTCTCTTATGAGTAACACAGAAGTGATTCCTATTGTAGCAACTTAATCTCCTTTTTTTTCCTTCTGAGCAGAACACTCATAGCCTCGCTCTAAAATCAGGAAACTGTCACGCAGATTTTGTTATTGCTCTCTTTCCTCTGCTTTCTTCCTAATTCGGTGGCTCCTAACTTGAAGTGTCTTAAACCACTGATATCTGAAGTTACCTGCGTAGTTCCCTCCTCGAGAGAACTGAGGGGAGACTTTCTTTTGCATGAGTTAGTTCATTTTTGGATTTGCTCGTTCATGTTTTATTCAGCCAGAGGCCCGCATGGGGCAGTGTGCCGGTGATGGGGAGGATGCAAGTCACAAATAAGACTGCAGCCTGCCTCTGCTTTAATCTAGAGTGACAGCCTATGCAGAGCACAAGGACAGTTTGCCCAGTGGTCTTAGTGTACAGGATGCAGCACTTCAGGATTTACTTTCCATAGCTGCACGGGAAGCTGTACAATGAAAATCTTCAAGACAGGCTGGTATTTTTGGCTCACTATTGTCTTCCGTTACGCAAGATGATACAAAATGTGTATGTTTCTTGGCTTAGCAGAAATATCTGAAAACAGATGTGCTGTGTCTACTGAAGCTTTTCTTTCTCTGAGGTTTCTTTCTGTGCATCACAGTGGGTTTTTCACTGTTTTCTGCAGACTTCTGCTGGATGTGTCTGGGAGACTGGAAGACTCACGGCAGCGAGTACTACGAATGCAGTCGGTACAAAGAGAATCCTGATATTGTAAACCAGAGTCAGCAAGCACAGGCCAGGGAGGCCCTTAAGAAGTACTTGTTCTATTTTGAGAGGGTAGGAGACATCTCCTTGGCCAGAGCTGCTGTAGCCTTTTAATGCTCCCTGCCTGGTGCAAAGGTCATTGCCAGCAATCTCCGTGCAAGAAACTGCCCAAAGAGACTCTGTGCAGAATTTTCAGACCCTGTTGTTTTTCACTCAAAATCCTGCCCTACAAGTACCACCCAAAACAGTAATGTCGTACCCAAAGCAAATCGTATTCGCTTGTGTATTTCCTTGTGCTAGAGAAAATCAGTATTACCTGTGTCCCGCTGTACTGTTTTCCTGCAGGCTGAGTGCTGCTGCAGTAGATGGATACTGCTCCAATCATTTCCTTCTGGAGTCGGGGAACTTCAGTTCCTTGCAGTATGTCTTTATAGAGACAAAGACTAAAAAAACTCCGCCATATTCAAAGCTCCATTGGCTGTAGCAAAGTTGTCCTCAAATTTAATGTAATCACGTTTTTTAACGTTGCAGTCAGAGCATCTCTGTCCACACAGCAGGCTCGATGCACCTGGCCATACAGTGCAATTCTAGAGCAGCATCTCTAGAAGAGAACGTGGTAGAGGTTCAGTGCTGCTGCATTTCAGTTTCCCCATTGAAATGAGTTTGTTCTTCACACCATGACTCAAGTCCTTTGGTAAAATGAATGTGCTCATTCCTGGCTCTCCAGACCAACAGGCTGTGGGAAATAGCTGTGCTTACAATGTGGACATGGATATTGGGGTTCATTGAGCCCATGTTACATGTTAATTTAAACTCTTGACCTTTCTATAGAAATCCTTGAAGTAGGAGAATCACCATTACTTTCCATCTTGTTAGACACAAGGACATTGTGCAACAGAGGGCATTCCCACTCTGAGGAGCTGGGTTTGCTCCCTGCTCTTTGCTGCTGTCAGTCTGTTGTATACAGCCTCCGCTACTTGCTACTGGAGGTGCTGCCTTGCTGTTCTTTCCCACGGCATGTCTTGCCTTGCTGGACTTCTGCCCCACTTCAATTTCTGCTTGCTAGAGCTTGTGCTTTTACAGCAGCAATATTCTGGTCTAATGCCATTTTTTTCTTTCCCCATCTCCGCACCCCCACCCTTTGCAGTGGGAGAATCACAATAAAAGCTTACAGCTGGAGGCACAGACGTACCAACGAATCCAGGAGAAAATCCAAGAAAGAGTTATGAACAACTTGGGAACATGGATAGACTGGCAATACCTACAGAATGCTGCAAAGCTACTTGCAAAGGTGGGTAGTTGTGGCTTATTTGGCACAGAGAAGAGAATACACACCAGAGTGATAAATTCACAAGACTAAGCAAAGAAGGGAATTTAGGGGTTGTGGGTATGTGAGACCACACCTCTGGTCTAGGACGTGAACTAGCCAAAAGTCATCTGGAAGTTACCTCTGTGAAGTTATACTTTAACTGCACAAGTTCTTCCGAGGAAGGTGTAGGAAATTCCACCGTGAAGTGTCCAGTCGTCCTTGTCAGAAGGCAGCTTGTTAGCCTGTAGTGGTCACAGAAGTGACTGTGCTGACTTCTACTCTGAGACTTTTGTCCTTCTTTTCTCTCTCTTCTTCCCGCTCCCTGACAGTGTCGTTACACTCTGCAGTACACATATCCGTATGCCTACTACATGGAGTCTGGTCCCAGAAAGAAACTGGTAAGATATTTTGCTCTTTTTTTGCTGATCATTTTTGGGGTGTAGCTGGTGGCATGCTGGGCTGAATTCCAGAGCTGGGCAGTGTCTGAAATACCAGTCCTGAGTTTGAGGTAAGGACGGGACAAATAATAGGTGGGTTTGCACCTTTCCTCTTCACTTCAAGTTGATCAGCAGCTCAGTCCTCTGATACATTACGTTATTTTCCCAGAGCAGCACACTTTCACTAAGCAATTTATCCAGATTGTTTTGTGGCTGGAAGTCTGCGTTTGTTCCCTGTGAGACTTAATCACAGTGCTGTGGGCCTTATTTGTGTGAAAAGCCGCTGGAGGACAGCTTTTCCAGCCTTGAATCAGGGTGTCACTTTGCTTTTTATTCCTGCTGTAGGTTCCTTGCTGGCTTGAAGCATCCCGTGGGCTAGACACGTCCAAAAATAGTCCTGAATTCACTGAACAGGTTGTTTCTTTGACTCAGTTGTCCAGTAAAACCTGTTATCCAGTCTCTGCCCACAGCACGATAGGTATTCTCTGAGGCTGTGGACAGATGTTCTCATTTGGGTCTGGCTGTGCCAGTGAAACAAGTTACTGCTCCCAGCAGTGGTCAACAGGCCCTCTGCTCTGCCTGCAGAGCTGCTCACAATAGCGTGTCCTGACCCATTTATGGCAAAATGAGCTGACCTAGGAGATATTTATCACTTGCAGTGTTTTTGGGCTGACTGGGTTGATTTTGAGTAATGCACGTTGGGGAGTGCTTACACAAGAAACTCCTGGAAGGGGTGATGCTGTGTAGCTGAAGGTGGATAAGGAGGAGGCGCAAACCTGCTCTGCCAGCACAGCTGTCAGCAGAACACACTTGTCTGCTCCTCAAGCGTAGAGTGTGGTATGAAACTGCTCCACTAAACTGTTCTATTGTTGCTGTCTCTGATTTTGCCCTTTGCAGTTTGAGTACCAGCAGGCCCAGCTGGAAGCTGAAATTGAAAATCTCTCATGGAAGGTGGAGCGAGCAGACAGCTATGACAGAGGGGTAAGTATTCTTGCTTGGGCCTGCTGGACAGATTTTGTTTGTTGGGCTTAATATTTCCACAGGAGCGGTCAAGTGAGGGTTCTGAGAAACTAGATCCAGAAACTCACCTTTAGACAGGATGCTGCAGAAGTGAAATGCTCACTGCCTTACAGGAGAGGAGAGAGGCCACAGTGAGTCCTGCAAACTGAAACAGGACCAACAAAGCTCTGGAGGAAGCTGCACATGGCCCTCTGGTGAAGAGCAGATTCCTTAAGTGCTTAGCTTTTAGGCAGAGCGGGAGCCAGGTGACTGCAGAGGGAGCCCACGTTAAAAGGAAAAGGATCTGCGACCTTGTGATCCACAGTGCCTGTAAAGGCTGGAGCTTCTCAGGCTGGAGCTGAGTCTCTAAGGAAAATGAGCTCTTCTCTGAGTAGTTCACGCTAACGGTTTCTACCTTCTGTTTTACCAGGACTTAGAGAATCAGATGCACATAGCAGAGCAGAGACGGAGGACCCTGCTGAAAGACTTCCATGACACATAAGACAGGAGGAAGTGACAAAGTGCAGGGGTGAGAGCAGCAAGTGAAGTGATGGCAGCTTCACCGGGATAAGCAGGCACTGCCTCTGGGAGAACACGGCCAAGGACAAAGCCACCCCTCCCCTTGCAAGTCAGACACATGCAAACACCACATCTTAGTCCAGTTTGTTATCTTTCTGTTTCTCTTTCTGCCAGGCTAGAGGCCAGAGTTCAGATTGGCATATTTCCTGGGACATTTCCCTTCTGCCTGTGATGGTTTCAGAAGGGGAGGGAGTTTTTCTCTGAATGGCTGTTAATAGTATTAGATCATTACATTTATGTAATTTTCAACGGTTGTACAATTATGCAGACAAACCTTAGAATAACACACGACCCTTTTTAAAAATAAATTGGCAGTGGAGTGTTTTTCCTTAATCTGCTTGTAAATTTAATGGGCTTTTCCCCCTCTCCCGCTCCCTTCCTCTGACCCAAAAATCCTCCTAGGCACTGAAGGAGGTTACAAAATATCTCAGCTAGATTTCCTGATGCTCCTTTAAGCAGGGCGCTGTCGCATTGGCATTGCACGAGGAGAGTGGCTGGTGTTAAGAGTGGCGGCTGCTGTGTTTGACCCGACAGTACCAGCAGTGGCTGTGATTTAGCATGATTACATGTGACATCTCTTTTCTTGTAAATCAGCTGTGCAAAATCCTGCTACACAAACAAAAGCAAACAGAGGAATTGTAGGGGAGAGACCAAGTTAACGCTGGGGGATGTGCCTTGAGTCAGGTCAGAATCCACTTTTGATGAATTTTAGGTCTTCCATGTAGTTTTTTGCTTTACTTGTTTTTGTGGGGAGGATGTTGTATTGCCAAAGTGAGTGATGAGGGAATAGTAGCATACAGTTGTTAATCAAGGCTTGAGGCTTTTGCAGAGTGAAACAATCCATGTTATAACAGTGCCATGCAGCCTGGTAAAGATAATTTGTACCTGCTGGGTAACATGGCTGAGAAAATTTGATCCCATTGATCGAGGTGAGACTAAACACCACTTCATTATGAGGAGGAAGGATTATGTACAACACACTCCCTGGCATGTGTTGGCAATGTGGATGGGCACTTGAATGCAGGTGCACTGCTTGTGCAGAGCCTGCACCAAGCCAGGCAGAAAATTAACTAGCAAAATTAATTTATTTGTATATTAGTATGGATACTGGTGGGGACTTAGCAGAAAATTGATTGTTAGGAGCATGTGGAGCTTTTTTATTAACATTCTTTTTTCTAATGTAAAATATACACTAAAATAAAAATGTGAAAACCTAGTTCATCTGAGTAGGGGTTAACATGAAAAAGGTTACTTAAACACTGCTGGTTGCCTGCTTGCTACAGGAAGCAGGCCACATGTTAAGATTTCACAGCACGTGTGTCACCTGCACCAGGAACGTGTTGTTTGCAGCCAGTAAGGTGGAGCTGGAGTCTCTGATCTGAGGAAATCTTCACCTTTGCGGGGAACTCTGGGGTTCTCTTCTGTGCTTTATGTGGAAGTGTTGCCTTTGTTGCATCCCTGTACTGCTCTTATATAATGTCACTTGATAAAGATTAAACTGGAGGGGGGAAAAGTGCTAAATTCTTGCATGTCAGAATAAGCTAACACTGCTGTTGGAGCCTTTTTTATGTACCTGAGATATGTGATCCAGGTATTTACAGCACGAATAATTGTGCAGATGAATTTTAACAAGAGTTTAAAAGAGGAGTAGCTGTCACAGGAGCTGATCCTGTGGCCATGCTTGTACACAGCAGAAAATTTCAAACTGAGAGGCCTTTTCCTTCCTCCCTCCCTTCCCTGGTGTGGGGTGTATCCTCAGGGAACGGGGGAATGTACTGCCAAGGAGCGGCTGGCAGTGGCCTGGGGGTTACAACAGAAACGGCTGAGGGTAGAGCAGGGGTGCAGAGAGGTGGCTGGAGCCAGGGAGCAGGGCAGGGGCAGGGTGAGAGTCCGTGGTTTTGGGGAGCAGCGCTGCTTGCTGCACAAGAAATCTCCGTAACTGTGTGCTTGTGTTCCTGCTCTATTCTGTTCTGGCTCCCCTCTAGGCTAGAGCCGTGGAGGTAGATATGTCCTTGCTCCAGCCGCTCTCTCCTGGCTTCGTTCCCTCCTCCGCTCCCAGCACTCTTTGTGCCCTCCTCATGATATATTCTAGAGGTCAGTCTCTCCTATTCCCTTCCCAAATGATTGTCAAAGTCTGGACACGCTGGACCCAGGGGAAGGGATAGCGTGGGGGAAGGCTTGGTGACACCCAGCGGTTTGCAGTGCGTAGAATCAGTGTTTAAACTGTTCTTTAAAAATGTGATGTGCAAAGTACTAATTAGGATAAAAGCTGGTGTTCTTGGTGTCTAAATGTAACTAGCATAACACCTAATCTCTTTGCAAAACAGGTATGTGGAGTTTCCTAATCCCGAAGAGCTCTCACTTCTGTTGCGTAACTGTCCAGCTTTGAGCTACATGAGAATGGGGTTTTTGTCTCCTTCTCCCTCCCTCTCCCGTGCCCCCACAAAATGCTTTGCTATCAATCCCTGTCTGTAGCCAAGCCAGACCGTACAGCCGTGGCCGAACGTACTGAAGGGGCTGAGACGCTTGGCTGAGGAACAGCGATACATATTGCACAGTGCGCCCCCTAATTCTGTCAGTTTTTCTGGAACTAGAGCTTTGCCAGCAGTCCTGTTTATTTTAAAAGCAAACAAAACACCCTTTCTGAAGGGGGTGAAAGTCATGCACGTGCAGATCCTGTTTCTGTACTCTCTGGGAAAACAACAGGACTGGCTTGCCTTTGCAGCCCTGGCAGGGTGACTTCTGTGTGGCTGTCGTACAGAAAGCTGTAGGCTCGAAGAGGAAACCTGCAGAGCACGGGGACTACGGGCTCTTTGTGTAAAGTGACCGACGCTCCTTGAAAGGCAGGTGACAGGAAGGAAACCGGAGTTCCCAGCGCCCAAAGACAAGGCCAGTTTTTCCCCTCTAATAGGTACCCAGCCCTGTTCAAGTCAGCAAGGTTACATGAGTGTAGGTGAATAGGAAGTGGCTCAGGAGCCATTAATTCTGCAGTACAGGTTTCCCTTTGGTGCATTACTGCTACAGATGTGGAATGTTTGCTCTCTTTTTCTTTTTGCACTCGTCTCCAGTTCCCGCGCCAGCCTGACACCTCTCCATCCTTGCATCCGGTACACTTTTATTTCAGCTTCGCTTGTGTTCGTGCGTTGGCTGCCTCATCTCTAATAGTCCTCAGGCTTCCCAGACTGTAACAAAAAATTTTCTACTGATGACGTAAACTGCATGACTGCTGCTCTGCGCTCTGGCGAACGCGCTGTGCCCGCGCAGGGACGGGGCAGCAGGAGGTTTCTGTACTATAGTCTTGCACTCTAAATTTTAGACTTTTTAAGCGGGTGAAAAAAAAAAAAATAGAACTTTATTTTTAAATGAGGCACTTGTTCTGGGAATTCCTTTCCCCGCCCCGGTCCGGTGGAGGTTGTGGGGGCAGCGTTGGCGGGGGGCTGCGGTGTGCCCCCGACACGGGCTGGGGGGCTCACAGAGGTGCTGTTGCCCCCTTGCTTTTCTTGGCAGGCGCTGGAGAGGGGCGGGGGCGGCGGAAACCGCCCGGGAGACGGTTGCCAGAGGCGTGCCCTCGGTTTATTTGAAATAAATTGTGACTTTCTAACTTCGGAGGTGTCCTGGCTCTTCTTGGGGGGGGGGGGCGTGCTCCTTCCCGCCAGCGCCACGCCCACTCCCTTGACTCCTCCCCCTTCCTGCCCCCGTTGGCCCCGCCCCCGGCGCGGTGACGCAGCACGCCGGGCGGTTGCCAGGGTGACGCGCGAGGCCTGGCGGGCCCAGGGCGCCATGGCGGCGGCGGCGGCGCGGGCCGAGGGTCCCCCGCTGCCCGGCCCGCCGGGGGGCCGCCCGCGGCCCGTCTGCTCGCGGCCCTACTTCCTCGTCCTCATGGTCTTCGCCCACCTCTACGTCCTCAACGTGCTGGGGCTGCTGCTCTTCGTGCACCTCAGCGCCGGCGAGCCCGGCGGGCAGCCCGCCGCCGCTTCCCCCTCGCCGCCGCCGCCGCCGCCACCGCCGCTGCCCGCCCGCGCCCTCCCGCGCCTCGAAGGCATCAAGGCAAGGCCGCGCCGGGGGTGCTGGGGCCGGGGCCGGGGCCGCGCCGCCGCTCACCGCAGCTCTCCCCGCAGGTGGGCCACACGCAGCGAGTGGAGCTGGTGCCCGGCCGGGTCCACGCCGTCCGCACCCTCAGCCTCAAGCCGCTCCTCTTCGGTGAGTACCGGCCCCGCTGACCCCCCACCTCCGGCCTCCTCCCCCCCGGTGGGGCAGCGGCGGAGACGAGCACCGGTCCCCAGGCGCGCCGGTAGCGGGAAGGCGGCTCGGCGCCTCCCCCGGGGCTGGCGGAGCGGTGCCGGTGGGTCCCGGCAGGCAGGGCCGGGAGGTTTGCACCGCTGCGCTGACGGCGGGGGGTTCTGTCTCGCACCCGCCGCTGTCCCACACCCACTCGGAGGAGAATGACTTCTCGCGTGTTCGCCTCTCCGCCCTGCGCCGCTTTTCCTTGGGGCTGCGTTGAAATGGATGTGGTCTCGTTCAAGGTATTTTTGATACAGCGTTCACAGAGGTTACTCCTTCTGAATGGCCCACTTAGAAGAATTTGGAAGATTAATCTTTCCAGGTTTTTCAGATTCCCTTTAAAATACCGTCAATAGACAGAAGATCACCAAAGAGGACCTCAAAGAAGCTGCTAAGTATTAGGAAGGGACAGGGGATCCCCAAACTTTTGGTAATAAATGATGATAAAGCAATTCAGTGTTGGTGCTTCAGTGCTGAGGAAATGAATAACAGAACTGATAGACTTAATATCTTCCACCATTTTGCGTCCTGCTCTAGATTTATCTTTGTTTCTGGCTGCTCTGATACACAACCACGTGACGTCCATCTTTTAGATGTTTTAAAGCCTTCTTTACCTCTCTGTGATTTTTGCTGTGAGTGGTAAAGTCTCATTAATTGAACTCTGTGTTTCGGAAATCCACTGAAAATATACAAATTCATGTTTTGGGAAAGATGATTACAAAACCCCTACTACTGCAAAGTCAGAGAAGACCCGTTGTCTTTGAAAAGATAGCATTGAGAGTCTTTTAGGTGCTTTCTGAATAATAAAAGAGGGTTCTTTGTCTGATTCCAAATAGATTATACACACTGAAAGCTTGGCCATAAGTCAGATAGGTTTCTTATTAAACTCCTTTAATGCAATAAGTATCTGTAAGAAATATACAAAGTTCTTTTGTCATTTCTACATGTGCGGTACTCATGGTTTGCAAATTTCTAAGTGAATTTCTGTCTGACATTCAGTAACAGACAGACCAACCTGGAACTGATACCCCACAGCGATCACAAAACTGACGTCGTTACCAGAACCGTGGTCTGGGGCAATCACTCTGGTTTTCACTGAGGAAAACTCCTGTTTCCGCCTTCTCTGCCCTACCAGTGCTGCTCAAATAAAAGAGTTGGTCCTGGCCTGCACAGAAGGTACTGAAGTTGATAACAGGCAGGTTGGTCTTGGCAGCACTAATCCCACAACTTTTAACTTGTCGCTGCAGCACTTTCTTCAGCTCTGGGGGAAGCTTTGCTCCCTGAGGATGGTATCACAGACAGCGATGGACATTCAACATTTGAGATGCCGTGGAAGTCTCTTCTCCTTTGTCCTCCGATAAGAGTCCCTTATTTAGAAACTGCAAGTCGCAAGACAGCTCTTATCTCCCGGATGAACCTGCCGGGAGCCAGCTCTGACTTTAAAAGACTTCCAGAGGCTTCTCTATCTGTGCAAACAGTACCGATCTAAATTAAAAAAACCTAATTTATTGCATCTTTGTTGTTTAAATTAGTGGAAGTGTGTATTTAACTCGGTTGTGTTAGACAAACCCAGAAGTCGCTAGCAAAGAAGGACTCCTGAATTTCTGGGGA
>JAAGAY010139646.1:0-11309 GCA_011801015.1 Ardeotis arabs
AGCGAAGGAGGCCACCATCTCCCGTTAGGGTCTGGCGCAGTGCAGGATCCAATTTGCAGCACCCACCTTCCAAATATTGGGTGCTCCAGGGGATCTCTGACCCGTCTCAGAGGGGAGCAGCACATTGCAGCGCTTGTTTCCCCATGCACAGGACTGCAGCATTCTTCCAGACCCAGGCTGGCACCTTCACCTAGTGAAACACAGGGTTGAGGGCAGTGGTACTTCTGGTCAGGATGGAGGATACCCAGGGAAAGCACCGCAGTGCTTCAGTCTCTTCTGGAGAGACTGAAGAGACAGAGAACCTGTGTTGGGGTGCGTGCCCAGGGGCAAGCGGCTGAGGTGGGGCCCTGCATGTCCAGGAAGCTGCAGTGCTGGGAGGAGAAACCACAAGAAGAGGCATCCTCACTGCCAATGGCCGATTAGGTTTTGGGCTGGGAAGGGGGAATCCCAGGATGTAGTGTCTGCGCCATGGCCCATTTCTGTGTTTTATCCACATCCCTGCATGTCCATTGGGTAAAAGAGGTAGGAGTGAACACTGGCTTCTCATGGGTGGGAGTCACCCACGGTACGAATTGTGCTGGTTTAGAGGCTCGTTTCCATTTTTTTCTGGATGCAATGGTCGGTCCCACATGCATCCCCACTGGCAGGCTGGAGAGCTGGTGAGCCCAGCCCAGCCAAGCAGGCGGCCAGCACCTGGCAGGGCTAGCCCCTTTCACTGACATTGTAACAGCTGGAAAAACAGCCTGTAGAAAAGATAAATGAGGCTGGTGTCCTTAGCAAGATAAGAAAAAATAGGAGGATAAAGAAGGAAGAGATTACAGAAGACACATAGAGAGGAGAGTGCTGAGGACTAGGTTATTGCCCTTGCTAGGTCTCCTAGCATTAAACATTTCCTTGCTTAGGGAGTATGTCCAGCACAGCTCTGATCACCTCATCACACATCTTCTAGAGATCGTTTAATAAAAGTGGTTTGTAAAAGCAGGAGTCCAAAGTAGCACTCCACCCTGTATTGCTAGGGTGTTTGGCTCTCCTTTTCCAGGTGGGTGATAATTGCAAGTGACAGTTACCCGAAATGAAACTGTTTTCAAGCAAGGAACAGGACATTGGTAGGAGACAGAGGTGATGAGGCTGTGGACTCAGAGGAGCCCACCGCACAGTGCTGTCTCTCTGCTTTGTACTTTGCCTTCAGACAAGCTAGGGCTGAGGCACAGCGATGATGGGGGCTACTTCCCCTCCCCTAGAGCCATCCCAAAAGCCTCAGTGACTTGAAAGGTGCAGGATTGGAGCCTGAATGCATTAAATGTCCCAGCCAACATAAACTGGCAGAGATTCATTTCTTTTAATGCATGATTCTGAAGTAGAAGCGGACAAATGAAAGATGCCCATTGCACTGGGTACCACAAACACTGGAGGGAAAGGCAGCCCCTGGCCAGCCAGCTTGAAATCCAGAGTCAGCAATGAAGCACGCAGAGCAAGCTCCCTCACGCATAGCAAATGGCTGAAGATAAGGATGAAACTACTGTCCCAAGTAGGCTGAAACACGGTGGATCACACTGCAGCCTTCATTGAGCAAGACCACATTGTGAACACACTTATGAAAACTAGTGGGTGGATGATTCACAAACAGAGAAAAGAAACAAACAAAAAAAAAAAGGCAAGAGAAGAGTTTGCATCCCCCTAATAGGGGACACAGAGTTTAAACTCTTCTCCTAACCCGGTGTGGCAGTGGTGCATTCCCCTTCACGCACCTACGCCCATGCTCATCAGCTCTTTCTCTGCTCTTCTGCAAGGTCAGCGGCTTTGAGGAGGACCTGCAATGCATGACGATAGCTTTATAACGCATGATGGCAATTTTTCAAAAAGTACAGGACTGACGTTATCATTTCATGTCTGCCCATTCTTCTGTTTATTTAATGGGACAATCGTAGAGAATGCAAGCCACCTTCTTTTCATCTCCAAAGCTTTGGCCAGGTCTGCAGTGCAAGCATTGGCTGGCCCAGCTGTGTTGGCCAGATTGTATTTACTCCTTCTCCCTGTTCTGCCCCTCCAGCAAACAAAATCAGGGGTCATACTCGACCACCTTACCAGCAAAATCTCCTCATGAATCTGCAGTTGTACTGGCAAGTGCCCTGCCATGGAGGGAATTTATTTCACTTGGGGGTGGAGGTCCTGAACAAGCTCTGCTGGCCAGATGGTGCCTATAGAGGTTGTACAATGATAGTGTATAGGGAAACTACAGCCTGCGTTTTCTGCAAGCCACCGCAGCCTGCAGCAGTGACCACCCGGCAGCAGCTCGCAGCCACCTCGGCTGTCTGATGGTGGCAAGGAGAGCCTGCATCGGCACTGGTTATGCCTAGTTACTTGAAACTCAGCACATGGTTTTCTGGCTTTCAAAGCTGAATTGGCGTCAGCCCCCTTGGAGATAACATCCGTTGTTATTGTTGTACTTGAGCAGGTTTTTTTCCTTTGTATTCTCTCTCTGTTAGGACTTTGATTTAGTATTTCTTCTCTCCCTCTGTTTTGGTTACTCTGTGTCTTAGTGCTTGGAGATTTCATGCCCCTATATTGAAATATTTTAATGAAGAACTTCAGCAGCTCTTGGAGTTACCAGTAAAAGCCCTCTGCAGATTTTGACAGAAGAAGGAGTTATATGAAATTACTTCTAATCTCTTTATCCTTGTCACACCACTCTGCTATGCAGTAATACACCAAAGAATTTCCAGAAAGCTAAGGTTGGCGACTTGGTTGAAAAAAAAAATAATAAAGGAATTGGGAGGTGAATTCAATCTGCTACCCTGTTAGCTGGGGGAGGAAGGAGGGAAAAAATGGAGAGAGAAGGCTGGAAAAACTAAACGCTTTCTCAGTTTAAATTTTTTTTTTAAAGATAAAACCTTGAGGCCAAGCAAGCCATTTCCCCCAGAAGTTTAGATCATGTTCTGAAAGTTAAAAAATGGGGCATTTTGGTTGACTTTATCATGGCAGCTATCAATGGCGCATTGTTAATCCCTGTTTGAGTGGCAAAGCTGCAAAACAAATAACAGTATGTCCTTGAGTGCACCAGTTCTGTGCCTGACAGGTTTTCATTTTTCACCCCGTTGCATAATGCTGGCATACACACACAACACGTAGAGTATGAAACTTTCTGGGTAGGGCTTGATCCTGCCCCCATTCAAGTCAAGGGCAATGCTCGTCCAGTTCCCAAAAGAGGCAAGGTCGTAGCGTGTGCTGGAGCCAACTGAAGCTGGATTGGGAAGCCAGGCAGCAGTATTTTAGAGCAGGTCAGCTGTCTTCCTCTCCAGTCAAATCCCACATGCACTTGTACAAGGACTTACCTTTTGAAATCCCATGGCAACTAATGGCTTTCACCACTTGCCTGCTGTGTTCTCAGATTTATTGCCGTGAAAGAAGAAAAAAAAAAAAGAAACCCCAGCTATTATTTCCTCCTGAGATACACACACACCGAAAACAATATATTGATTTTCTTGTTCTCTGTGTTCGTCAGTCTTAGCCAAGCATTGTGTGTAGGTGTTATGTGATTTGAAAAAATAAGATGAAATGTGGGTGGACTGAAAATGCAGTTGCTATTATTCATCTATTTATGCCATCATACATGTGTGATCAGGCTGTGATCTTGTGCAGCAGCCTAGGAACCTACGGATTGCTTGAATCATCCTTCTGTAAAAGGGCCAAAAGATGTGTTATTTAATCCTTCTACTAGATCAGCAAGATCTGTTTATACTAAATTTGTATTTCATACCTACAGCCAGCATCAGCCCACACAAGTGATGAAACACCAGCATAGAAATCTGTACCTGTACTTTCTTTCCTTACAATATGCAAGCTCATCAAGATTCCAGCTGGGGAAAAATGTGTGTAAACAGCACGCTTACCCAAAAGTGAAGATCTTGTAAAAATAAAACTATTTCTAAGTTTGGGTCAAGTTTGCAAAACAATCTGATCTGTGTAAAAATAAAAATTCCAAAGAAAATATTTCCAATTTTCAATTTGGAGCACCTTGCATGGAAATTGTAGGAAATTTTAAAGAAACACTACAGAAAAAAAAAACCAAACTGAAATGGATTTTTTTTTTAATTGTGCTGACAAAACCTAGGAAAAACAATCTTTGTTATTGTTGTTTCCAGGGCCAACTTGTGATAGAAAATAAAAGGTTGTTTACACACCTCTACTTTTGATAGTTTCACCTTCCCAGGAGGAGTAAAGATGTGGCACTGGTACTTGACAGCGAAGCCATCCTCAGCTGGTTTGAATAGGAAGTTTTCACATGGGTGTAAATCCTGAATGCTCTTTCAGCTCTGTGGAAACATACCTGTGACATAGGCAGACTATCCAAAAATATTAGGTATAGATCCCTTATCGCATTTTTGCAGGCTCAACCGCATTCCTGTTTCTACAGAGAGCAGTTCTTCTAGCTGCAGGCAGTACAAACTTGTTGCAGTGCTAATTATTTGATCATCTGCCTCAATATTTCCAGATGTAAAAGATTTCTTTATTTTGGTTGTTAAAGAAGGGGTTTGGTTTTCTATCTCTGTTCCCCATTAGCTACATCTCTGCTAGTCAATTAAACGTGCCCAGAGTTGCTCCCTGGCACGGAGGCTGATTGCCTCCAGAGGAGGATGCTGTCTCACCCGCCAAAACCGAATGGCTGCACGCAAAGTGTGTGTTAGGAACGATCCAGAGCTCATCCTAACCCCCAGCCCGTGCCTGTAGTTTCCAGCACCCAGGAATGCTCGCTGACATGATTTAACTTAATTTACTTGTGTAGAGGTGCTTATTACATCTCCCCCTTCCTTACTGGCACTGATCAGCAAAACAGCCTTCTTTCAGAGGCTCCAAAATCAGGTGTATACTTATTATGTCCCCAAGCAAAGTATTTATGTTCAAATAAAAGTATAATTAGTGCTACCAGCATTAGCAAGTGTTATAGAAAGAGCCTGGTAGGGGAGAACGGAGACATCAAGATAAAACCCTGGGATCTGTGGGATGTCTGCCCAGGAAGCAGCAGTGAAACAAGGCAAAATGACAGGTAGCAGCAGATGCTGATGGTGAGGGCTGCTGGCTGCCACCGAACCCAACAGTCTGGCTGGGAGTAACGTCAAGAATTTCTGAGCAGGCGTAAGACAAGAGTGTGTTTTCAGAGGGGGAGGAGGAGTCTGGAGGCTCCAATGGCCTATTTTTGGTGGGTTTTTTGGTAGGGAGGAAAGATTTTTCAGCACATTTATGCTGGGGATCTAAATTCCATTTTCCCTAATCTGTCCTTACTAGGGATGCTATTGCAAGTAGTTCCTTATCGGGGGAAGAAAACAATTGACTTCCGATTCCCGTGGAAACGCAAAAGAAGCTGATTCTTTATAACCAAGAGAGCCCCTGACTTCCCAGCTCGTCCGTACCACAGGAATGAGATTCAGCTGCTTTCTCAGTTTAGTAGCAGACAATCCTTCTGATGAAAGTTTGGAGTTACGTTGTCCCATCTTTTGGCACTACTTCTATATACCTGCATAGCCAATGGGCTACAGTAGTAAACCTATAGAGAAAATATCTACATTTCCTTTACAAGAATAATATTGGAGATCAAACAATTTTAATTAAAGCTGGTTTTGCCTTCTGTATGTAGAACAAAGTCTTCCCCCGTGACGAGGCAGTATTGAATTCAAGAGAGACCATTTTTTTTCTGCAGAATATACTTGATTTAACTGCCATCTGAGACTTGTGTTTCACAGATTAATTTTATTACCCACTCCTCTCACCTGCACGCTGGGGTAGCATTTTTAAGAATTAACAGCAACAACTTTGTTTCTCAGTTATGTCTAGTTTAACTAACATCTAATCCTCTTAGCTTTATACCTTCACAAACAGGGATTTGTTTGGCTAAAAACTTTTAATTAGCCCAATCACATGGAGCAGGTACTTAACAACCCCAAGGCAAGCCCGTTTCAGACATCAGAGTGTCTCACCACCGCATTGGAGAGCTAATTCCAGGAGCCCTTTGCTGCAGGCTGCAGAACTTGAATAACAGGGTGGGTGAGTGGCTGGCACCCAGTTTTTCTGCATAAGTGGGCAGCATTTTTTAATGGTAATTTGCCAGCTCCAAAGTGTGTTTCATGATCCTTCGATAGCCCACCTGCCTCTGCTCTCCCTCCAAAGCAGCCCCTTGGTTTGTCCTTGCATGAATCAGGCCAGCTCTGAAGAGAGCCGAGATCTTCTCATGGGTTTGATGGGATCGCTGAAGAGCTGGCAGGTCACCGGAACAAATAAACACGTTAGCAACCCAAGTAAGGACTGAACCTGCTGAACTTTTGATCTCAGTAATTTGAATCCACAAGAAAGGCTGTGTGAGTGGCGTACAGGCCCTAACCCAGGAAACACGGGGTCACTGCTATGGGGCAGGCGAGGCTGGGGAGGGAACGCCGATGCCCATGGGACCCGTGCTCCCGTGGCCTGTGAAATCAAATCAGAAAAGGAGTGTCTATCACAAAGCGGAAGAGTGGACGCTGGTGAAAAAGCAGGAGTGAACGCTTGCGTAATATGCTAAACATGTAATTATTAACTTGAGACTAGCTCTGCTGCAGAACAAGGGCCACAGCTGCGCAAAGCCCACTCACAGGGTACATAAGTGAACCTCAGGTCCAGGCTGTCCAGGTCTGAGCAGAGACTAGCTTGCCTGGACATCAGCTTTAACTGATTGCCAATTAACCTGAGGTATTTGATACATTTGTCCCTGCTTTCTCCATGTACTCGTTCCCAGCTCCAGGGGCTCCTCTCTAGGATGGGAGCACTGACTCTCAGAGCCGGGTAGCCCTGCCTCAGCAGGGAAGCAGATGCCTGCACGGTCTGCCTAGCTAACGCGGCACGACGCGCTCTTGGGATGCCTTAGCACACACAGAGACCTGTGACGAATACAGCTGGCCAAGCTGCTTTTTACAAATGTGGTTATGATGAGCTGCCCCTGCTGTAAACAATTAAAAATGCCCTCCCATCCCAGTACAGGAGGAAAACCGTAGTGCACCGTATGGCGCATGTGTTAAGTGCAGGGCACTTGGTTTAAATCATATTTGACTGTGTTCTAGCTAGAAATAAAATCAGTTTTAAAGCAAATCGTTCTGATGAATGGGCATAAAATCAATTGAAAGTATGTTGTCTGAACAAGACTCGCATGATCAGGCAGAATTTCCATTACAGACCACTGAGAGAAATTAAAGTAGCAAAACCATGAAATATTAGACATTGTTCCTTAGGAAGCCAGCTTTTTTAAAAAATCTACTGTCTGAGCTCATCCTGAACTTTTGACTTTCAGAGGGCAACTGAAAAGCTCACGGAGTCCAGGGTTATTTATCACAGTAGCATCATTTGCAGATAACAAGAAGGATATGAGTGCTCGCAGTGCTGGTGATGTTCATATCATTAAAAATTAACTTTCCAACGGATTTTTATAGCTAACTGAAAGCAAACCATAAGTCAAATGAAAATCTGGCAGAATGATGTGGTGGAAGGGAGATATGCCAGGTAGTACAACTAAAAGATAGCAAGGGCATCTGAATAATGAGGGGACCTTAGCTTTAATAGCCCAAGTATAGTACACCAAATAAAGCAAAAACTTCTACTTTCCAGAGTACTGAGAGCCAGTGAAACTGGTATCTTTGGAAAAATTATCAAGTAGATGGGGAAGCTGAGAGCTGTGCAACCAAGCTGCAGAGCCTGCATAAATCCAATATCCAAGGAGAAGATCATACACAATATTCATGAGTAGTGAAGTGGAGACTGGATCAAGGCAGAAGCCCGGTTTTTTCCAAATGTCCATTCAATTTCAGGAACATACATGTGTTATTTCAGCAATCTGAGTTGCCTGAATGAGCACTGCTGCAGGGCAGGTCTGCCTGTCGATGTGCCTGTGGAGGGCAGGCATTGGACCTCACTGTCAGGCAACTGTGTTGGCCATGCTGTGTTGTGGGTGGCCAGGACACTGATTACCAAAGTAGGAGGGTGGATTTCTACCAGTCTTACTAGAGCATGGACACAAAAGTGATTAAATATTTGGGATCGTTGATGCACACCAAGCTTTGCATGAATGTTACGTTCACCACTTTCAATGTCCAGCCAGTGAGTGTGGGGTGAGGTTTTGCACTGAGGATGTGCAGGGAGCCTGGTTAACAAGAACATTTTAGTAAATTCCCTAACCCGTTGGAAACCAGTAGCCAAAGTATATGTGTGATTCTGAGCTTCTGGCTGAGTAGGTTCAGGCTCAGGCAAAGAGACCACTGTGGAGGTCTCGGATTCAGGTCTATAAAATCCTGGGTGGTGTGGAGGGGGTCGGTGAGGGTGAGCTGCTCACTGTCTCTTCCAATGCAAGAGGTAGCCACTGTTAAACAAAGCTGTAGAAGCTGTTTTCAGAACAAAAGGAGATATTCCTTCATGCAGCAAATATTGTATCTGTGAAACTCTTTGCCAAAGGGTGTGATAATTGCAGAAGGTTTTGCAGGCATTCAAGGGAAGTCTGGGCAAGTACTTGGAAGAGGGATCCACCACTGGGCAAACTGCATCAGGGTCAAGGAGTCCCCTGAGCTGAAAGTGGTTGGAGGCTGGAAGAGGACTTGCAGGAAAGATCACATATGCTCATCCTGCTCTTGCTCTTCCATAGGGGTCAGTTTGTGCTCACTACTGCAGACAAATTACTGTGCTACATGGCCCTCAAAAAGCTGAAATAACAACAATGTTCTTAATGTTTTATTTTTCCAAAAAATTGTTTTCCACAAATGTTGTCCTGATTTTCTGATGTGTAGCTGAGTTAAAGGTGCTCTGTCTTCCCATCTGTGCCTGAGCTGGAGGGGCGAGCATGGCAGGGAGCAGTGGTCCCAGAGCACCTGTGGGGAAGGAGGTCGCTCCCTCAGTCATACCATGGCTATCGGCACCGGATGCGGAGGGAGACAGGAGGGCTCAGTGGCAGGAGCATTGTGTGATGGTGTGTGTTGGCTCAGGGTCCAGTAAGATGCAGGCTAAATTCTTTGAAGCCATACTACCCCCATGTGCTGTAGTGCTCTCAGTTATTTATGCTAGGAAGCATTTTTAACCCTGTTAAACTAGCCTGGCAAGACTGACTTAGCCGAGAGCACCTTCTTCTCTGTGTCCCCTACCCCCTTTTGTCCCTCTTTCTGTGCAGAGGAAGACTCAGAATTGAGCTCTGTGCTTTCTTTTATGAAACTAAAATAGTTTTTGCAAAGTTTCTGGATTGACAAATGACCCCAAGTCCTTCCTTTATGCTCTAAATAAGTAAAACACCCTTCACAGCAATACAGCAAAACTTGTATTGCCCTTGTGCTTGAGAGCATATAGCAGAAAACATTCTACTCAGTAGTTTAAATTAACTTGCTTATCTTCAGCAGTATTTATCCCCTTCTTTTATACTGCAGCAATGATGAGCACTTTTTAAAAGCATATTACATCAGTGCAATCCCATTGCCTTAAAATCTGAAGCTATGAGGAGGGAAGACTCTGACCAGCTAATTCTGGCCCATGGTTTATAGGTTTATAATCTGAGTGCCGATGTGGCACAGTACGAGAAATATATGTTATGAGATCACAAAAAAATCACTCTGATATTCCTGTTGCTTAAGAATTTTTTTTTTAAAATATTTAAACAATTTTAATATTTAAAAAAATAATAAATAATTTAAAAAAATATTTAATGATAATTTTTAAAAAGTGACAAGGGTGATGCTGCGGATTTTTTTGCACACATCCATGCACAAAAGCATAAAAATTGTGTCAAATCTCATCACAAGCTGTGAGTTTCCTTTCTGTGGCTGCAGGGAGCGACAGCATATTTTCACATGGACATTTTTTTGAGATCTGTACATATCTGCACTGCCTGTGATACAGATTTTTATTAAAAACTTTATAAATGGTATCTACATTTTTAAAATTGTATTAACTGCGATAGCATTTTTAGGTTTTGTCTCAGAGGGAATAAAGCAACTTATTCCTGATATTAGTGACATTGCTTACAGCTCTGCTGTAAAGCCCTCAGATGGTAAGCACGGTGTAAGAACATATCTGAAATAGTACAGCTACCTTGACTGTGGTGGAATTATGCTAATTTTCTTTAACGAAGAATGCAGACTCATTAGGTTAAAAGAAGTTGTCTCAAATCATAATCTGATGTCACAGACAGCTCGGTGGATTCTGACTGATATGTTAATTTGCATGACTGAGCAAAATATCATTTTTCTTTAGGTTAGAAATGCAGGCATTTAACTTGGATATTGCTTCTGAATCTTAGTCACAAGGCGAAAAAACACCTTGGAGTCACAGGTTTCTAAAAGAATGTCACCCATAATATGAAAAGGGTGAAACCTCTTTTTGAGCAACTGCTGTAGTCCCACCATTTCCTTCTTCATTCAACTGGAATGAAACCAGTAGAAAATTTAATTTCTAGAAATCTCTTTCCTTGGGATAGGCATGTTTAACAAGGCCATGCAGAATTCCTTTCACCTTCTCTGGAACATCATTTATCTTCTTTCCTTTCTTGCCTATGTTACTTCATATGGGCCTGAAGATGGCAAGGGAGGGATTTTAGCAGAATTAAGACAATACAACCCCCTTGCCTCCATTCCCAGTTACAGTGTAGAAGAAACAGAGGCTCCAGGACTAAACAGACCTGTGCTGGCTTGTCCCATGCAGCACCCAAGGGATGCTAACCTAACGGGGACGGACAGGGGACATTACGGTGGGGGTCTGTTACAGGCCGCCGGGCCAG
The DNA here is from genome assembly GCA_011801015.1 of Ardeotis arabs. Lineage (NCBI taxonomy): Eukaryota > Metazoa > Chordata > Aves > Otidiformes > Otididae > Ardeotis > Ardeotis arabs. The sequence continues at coordinate 10,769 of JAAGAY010139646.1, forward strand.
GAAGACAGAGCAGACGAAGCGCTCTATAGCCAGATAGGAGCAGCGTCGCGGTCACAAGCCCTAGTCCTCATGGGGGACTTCAACCACCCCGACATCTGCTGGAGAGACTGCACGGCAGGGCACAGGCAGTCCAGGAGGTTCCTGGACTGCGTGGACGACAACTTCCTCCTGCAGGTGATAGAGGAGCCGACGAGGAGGGGTGCCATGCTCGACCTTGTGCTCACCAACAGGGAGGGGCTGGTGGGGGATGTGAAACTGAAGGACAGCCTGGGCTGCAGCGACCACGACGCGGTGGAGTTCAAGATCCACGGGGCAGCGAGGAAACTCCATGGCAAGCTCTCAGCCCTAGACTTCAAGAAGGCGGACTTCGGCCTCTTCAGGGACCTGATGGGCAAAGTGCCATGGGAGGCGGCCCTGGAGGGAAGAGGGGCCCAGGAAAGTTGGTCCACGTTCAAGGAGCACCTCCTCCAAGCTCAGCAGAGGTGCATCCCGACCAAGAACAAGTCGGGCAAAAAGGCCAGGAGGCCTGCGTGGATGAGCA
>JAAGAY010139649.1:4452-15972 GCA_011801015.1 Ardeotis arabs
AAACGAGCCTCGAGACAGTCGGTTTGATTTAAAAATTTATTTTTAAAATTCATTTTAAGACGGGGGAAGCGCCGCACCCCCACCCCCCCACCTCCGTAGCCCCTTCCTCTGGGGAGCATCCAGCGCGGCCGGGCCCTGGCGTGGGACGGGCCCGCGGTTTGAGGCAGCGGCGGGGCGGAGCCGCGGGGGGTCCCGGGGCGGTGGCGGGTGAGGGGCTCCCGCCGATGGCGAAGCGCTAACGGACCGGCTTCTGCAGGGCTCTTCCCGGCCGGGCCGGGGCTGCGGGCCCGGCGCGGTGGGTGGCGTTGCTCAGGTGGCGGGGGAGCGCTGGGCTGGGGCTGCGGGGCTTGGAAGTTGGGAAGGGGACACTCCCCCCCCTTCTCCTCCCCTTTCTTCTCCCCCTTTTTCTCAAGCCAACGGCTCACGGGACAGTTTTGCTGCGAAACGAGAGACAAAGTGTAAAACCGGCATCCAGCACCCGCCATTCGCGCTGGGAGCGCTGGCCTGTGCTACAAAGGGCCGGTTCTCCAGCTCCCCCCTTTCTCCACGTTACCCCTTTTACTACACGTTTGCCTTTTTTTTTCTGTACTGGAAATGCTTTTTATTTTTTCATGAGTTAAAGGCAGCCCAGGTCTGCAGCAGTTGCCTGCACGATGCTCTCTGCAGCTCCGGGCAGGACGCGGGCTCTGGGCGTTTGAGTAACATACAAAATTTATTCACTGTAAACACAACTTGTGCGCTCGGCTCCCAGAATTAAAATATAACTTGTTTTCTCAGTTTTGTATGACTTGCTTGCTAGCCCTTATACTACTGCTCAAGCGCGAGATGCAGATTTGTTTAAAATATGTAATTTTAGAACTGCAAGAGGGGAAAAAGATGCTCCATTTTGTTACGGGAGCTGTGTAGCTGGAACTTTCCTGAGAAATGGCCATATTTTATCCTTTTAATGATTTCTTTCTCACTCTGGCAAAGGCAAACTACTTCTATGTTGCAGGTAACTTTTACGTCAAGGCTCTAACTTTAAATTCGCAGCAGCTGGTCTGACTCAAGGCAGTTAAAGCAACACTTGAAATTAAATTTAAATTTATATTGTTTGTTTCTGGAGAACTCTCCTGCAGTTAAGGAAAGAATGTAAAGATTAAGCTGATCATTGCTATATGTGAAAAGCAGTTTTAAACATTAACATTATGGTTCCTTTCTTAAAAAAAAAAGAGGATTCTCTAGCCTGTGCTTTGTATAGCAGCATCTTGCTATCCTCTAATTTCTCTCTTCCTGAAAACGTCACTTAGCAGAGGAGAAATCACAAATTCAAGTGCGCTGGGATTGCCACACGCAGAACAGAGGAACATCTGCTGAAAAGAGACTTTCTGAGAATAACAAACCACCTGCACTGGGAAATTTTTCTTCTCTGGTAACTAGCTCAGTGTTCCTGGGGTGCGTGTCTGTAATCCACCGCTGGTCGGTTTCTGGCTGCGGAGGTGCTCGTCAGCCCTGGCATTTTACAAGCAGTATTTATTTACAGACTTGCACTGGTGGTTGAGGTTTGGTGGGGTTTTTTTTTCACCAAAAAGGAGGAAGTGAAAAATAGGCATTTGAGCTAATGGAGCTATTTTAACAGTTTCTTCATGATTTACGTTTTCTCTAACGTAAAGAGCGTCTGGAGTTGATTGGTGCCTTTCACGCCGCCCTCTCACTTCTTGCCGAGGAGTGTGCTGGGACGTGGGCTCGAGGACGGTGAGTAAGGCTGGCTGAGACGTTAGCTCTGGCTAAGCGAGGTGCTCGCCCACCAGGCACTGAGCTGTGCCGGAGGAGGGATCTGCCCAGAGGATGGCAGCTCCGGAGTTGTGCTTCCCTCTTTGGCTTTTCACATCTCCGGAGTAAAAACCATAACGCTCACCATCCTTTCATCTTATTGCTCCACGAACCTGCCAAGCAGAAGGGAATAGCTCCTCTATCATCTTGGGAACGTGGCGTTGATCCCTAGTGCAGAAAGAGGTACATCACCTGCAGGAGAGGTGCGGATGCTTGTTCCAAATCTTTCTGCCAGTCACAGTGGAAATGAGGGAGTAAGGGAGAGTCGGGGCAGCTGCTCTGCAACCTCCTCCTGCAGCCAAAAGGCAAAGCAGTGATTTTTCAAAGATGTTGAAACCAGAGAAGGCCCAATTATGCTTTTGGCTCGGGTGAGATATGTGTCATTTTTTTGGGAGGTTGAGGTACCAAAATAAACCATCTGAAGATTCAGTGAGCAGACACAGTGAATTTAGTATTAGGTTCTAAATTCCTGTGAAGGTGACAGTTGCAGCAGGTCTATGAGGAAATCCCTCATTACCCTGCAGAGCTGGAAAAGCAGGATACGGTGTTTTATTATGTTTCTTAACCTTGATCACAGCGAGTTTCAAACACCCTCTTTACCCTCACTGTTGAATCTGGCCTGTGGGTACAGATTCTTGTACAGCGCAGCTATTTCACTAGATTTAATCTCTAAGGAGCGTGCCAGAAAAACAGCCTTGGGGAAATGGCAATCTGCTAGCTTCCTTGTCTGTAAAATGGGAATAGCGATGCGTAACTCCTTTCTGCAACGCGTTCTAGGGTTGACCAGTGAAAAGCGCTGAAGTGCCACGAGTTGAATTGTTCGGCCGAAAAGAGACGAGGCAGAAGCAGTAGCAAGGCTTGCCCAGGCTCCCGCGGCAGGTCGGCAGCGAAGCCAGGAATAGACCCGCTATCTCTCATTTCTGCGTCCCTGTCTGCCGCGTGTGGGCGCGGGCCAAAAAAGAGCAGCAGCGCCGGTGTCACCCAGCTACGTGTAGTGGGGAAAATTGAGGTTGCGCCGTCCCATCCTTGGTGCCTTTCTGGGGGCTGCCCCGTGGCGCCAGGTGTAGGAGTGACAAGCTGTCTGACACCGGTCTGCGAAGAGCTGGATTGAAGCCACTTACTCGTTTCATGCTGGCTTCTGCACAGCCCTTGTGTAGGAAGGACTTTGTAGATGCTGCTCACCTGGGCTGAATTTTTAACCAGTCACCTGGAGATGAAAGGCACTCCAACCCATTACCACTCCCTCCAAGCCATCCTCTGCCCTCTGTTTGAAGAGATTTTGAACCCCAGGTATGCTTTCTTCCCGTGCGAGGCTTTGCTGTCGGACTCGGCAGAGATTGCCGCGTGTCCTCTGGCACCGGGGAAGTGTAATGGTGTTACGTTTGAATTTATTTCGTGCTGCGTTTGTGGGTGTGAGGAATGAGCTGGTAAAATTAGGGACTGTGGAAGGTGTGAGACACCGTGTTTGTTCAGATGCTGACGGTGGTAAAACATCTGTTAGAAGCTCTCTTTGAAGCAGTAGCTGCCCTTCCAGAACTATTTTGTAGGAGTAATAACCGTTGAGGTAGGTGAAACCTGCTGAATGCGGAGGCACCTGGGAGCTGTTACAGCTGTGAACGTGCACGGGCTGATGCAGGGATGGAGATCTACCAGACTGAACCCTCCAACGCCTTTATTTTTCCCATGCATCTTCTGCCATTCCCAGAGCGACTGCTGCCTTAATTTTGCGTGAGCTCGTGTGTGCTTGGGTGTGTTTGGGTTCTTAAAGAAGCTGTCCAGCCCTTCCTCTCTATTTACCAGTAACTTTAACGGGTTTGTAGGGCGCTCTTTCGGTTTCTCGATTAGTGCTCTTGTTAGCACTTAGCGTGTTGCAGAAATTCGGTATTAAAATCTGTGCCGTAGGTTTTATTCGTGTGAGGAAGCCGCACGGTGCTCGGTTTCAGCATCGCTCCCAAGTCGCAGGATGACTTACCTGCTCATTTTGACTTGCTGTCTCTAAGGCAGGAGGCAGCCCCTGGCAGCTCGGGGAATTGAGGCCAGCCCCCTGTTTATGGTAATTCTTAAATAGTTCATTTGGGCGTAATGCCTCTTTTTACAGTTGATTCTCTGTTACAAACAGATTTTCTGATAATGGCAGCTGCGCCGTTCAGATTGGATCATTATTATAATAGCAGCGAGCATTGTTACGGAATCGGTGTGTGGAATTTATGTAGGATTGTTATAACAACAGAAGTAATAGCGTAAATAAAATGATGCTGCAGCAGCAGCACTAAACCTGGGTGTAACAAGGAAAATGACAGTTCGGGTTTCTCCCAAGCCTCCTCGCTTCGAGGATTTGTCCCGCGCGGTCCCTGCCTGCGGAGCGGGTGGGAGCGTGGGTGGCTGGGGAGGGCAGGGGCTGTCCCCGGGGTGCAGTGATGCTCGGGGTGTGGGAGAGATGCTCTTCCTGTACAAATCGGGGAGGCCATCAGCTGGAGCTGTTTCAAAAGCCGAGCGGGGAGGCTGTTGCAAATAATTACCTGTAGAAACGGGGGGTTGCTGTCATTCGGCAGGGCGCTGGGTTTTGCTCTTGGGCTGGCTCCGTTGACACAGGTTTTTTCGGGATGGCTCTCAGGTGGGGCTTTTGCCTGCCCAGCCTGTCCCTCCTGCGCCGTGTTGGGATGGTCTGCGCGTGCCGGCACGTCGCTTCTCCCATTCTCTGCGGGAAATGTGGGAAAGCTTGAAATTGCATTTGTGAAGTAAGGATGGGGGAGTGTGAAGCGCCCAGCGGGACTCGGCAGAGAGGCTGATGTAAGTAGCAAGCCCTAATACCGGAAGCAATAGCAGCAAACTCCTACAAACAGGAGGAAAAGGAAGGAAACGGTGAAAAAGCAGTGCATTTGAAAAGTTACTGAGAGTAAAGAGCGCAGATTATCCGCCCCCCTCCAGTTTTCTTTCTGTGAACAAATCCCCTGAGATGGGTGTGTTGTTTTAAAGGCCGGTCTTGCGGTCGGGTTTAGCAAATACAGATAATCCAGATGGCTAATCTGGAGCGTGGTTTGGCTAGCAAAATCCTGCTGGCAGGCGGTGAGGAGGATGCCGGGAAGAGGTTTGCAACAGTCGTATTTAAACAAAAGTCGCTGCTAATGCTGCTTCAGCCGTCGTGTGGACAGAGCACAGATGTCTTGCTTGGGTTTTGATTTTTTTTTTTTTTAAATAAAATCCCTTTTATTTTCCATCAGTGACCCCTGTTTTAAATCCCTGATCCAGGAGGGGGGAATTGTAACCCCTCGGCGGGCTCAGATGCAGTTTGAGTTGTGCCACCGTGTTCCCAGTGAGGGATGCGGCCCCTCTCCAGTGCGCTGGTGCCCGGGTTGTGCAGCGGCAGAAGGATGCTCGGTTGTCGCGCTTCAAACTCGCTTTTTGCCCGGGGGCCTCATCGGAACAGGGCTGATGGGGCGATTGCTTTTTGATGCTTGGTGCTGCCTTTGTCAGTGGACATCTGGTGCCAGGATTGCTGCTGTCGGGGCTGGGGGTGGGCTGCGAGGCCAGGGAATTTGATGGATTAGTGCGGTCGGAGGGCCAGGGGAAGGGACGGGTAGGGTTTCAGCTCTTGCTGCAGGTAGAGAGAGAATTTGGGGATTAGAGGCACTTTTCTGCAGGCTGCATAGGGGAGAGAATTCGGACGGGGGAGGGTTGGGAAGAAAATAGCCTTTCCAGTTTCCCCAAAGAAATGACATTTGTTTGCTCTGTATGGCAGCACAAGGGAAATGTCTGTGCGTCCAGAGCGGGGGATGAAAAAAATCCACAGCAAATCTGGTGCCGGTCTGTCCCCCAGCTTTGTAACCCTTGGGAATCCTGCCTGCTTGTGCCTGGCCTCGGGGTCGCTTGGTTCATTCCCTGCTGCTTCCTATGGATTCAATAACCTCCTCCTCTCCCCAGAGATCAGCTGAAATTAAAACTTTATCCTTTACTTAAGGAAGCAAGCGGCAGCCCCTCGCCGTGCTCTGTTACAGGATCTGGGTAGGCTGCATGTCCCCGTCCATCCGTCTTTCCCCGCGGTCACCAGATGGGCTGCGCCTGGAATTGGCAGCTTTTGAGCCGCTGGAGCAGGAGGAGGGGGGTGTGGGATATCTTCTGCCCCAATGTCCTTGGGTGAAGGAGTAGGAAAGAAAATCCTGATGTATATATATATATTTTTTTTTTTTTAAAGCCTCCCCTGAGGGCGGATATTTCAATATACTCTGGCCTGGAAAGGGGAAAGCTGCTGGTTTTCTTGGGGTGGGACCTGACTCCTGAGGATGTTGCTGGGATGCATCACACGGTCCTTTGCTGGTAGGGAAAACTCTGGGAACTGTCCATGTGTGGATTGGAATGCCCTGTCCCTTGTCTCCAAGAGCAGGGGGGTTTGCATAGCGGTGAGGGCCACCAGGAACTGGCCAAAACGGGGACCTCAAGGAACAGTCACAGTGAAGTCCAACCTCCAACCAGTGCCGTGTTTGAGGATCAAACCCACGTGTAAAAATTGCCCGGAAGATTTAATACCTGCTGACTTTGCCTCCTGGAAACGCTGCTGCAGTGGGGTCGGCTCTCCGGGAGGCACGTACGGCCCTGTGATTCGTGTTTTGGGGCTGCGCGTGCACACGTGTGCTGTAGATGTGGGTTTTGTTCCGGGCTGGATTTGTTTTGTGCGGGGAGAGACGCACAGCTGCCCCGCGTGCAGCACTTCTCTGCCTGCCAGCTGTAGGCAATGTGAAAATGCAGAAATGGAGAAAATTGGAGGTGATTGGGAGCAGCAAATTCACCTGTGATGAAGGAAACTTTGGGACTGAGATGAGGGAGGTTCTGCAAAGCATGAGAGACACCTGAGGGGTGTTGGAGGTTTGGGCTGGGGGATCTTTGGTCTTTCCTTGTGTTGCTGTAGCCATAACGTCAAGGTTATTGAACTGCCTTCAGAATTTTGATTTCCTCTCTGTGTTGAGCAAAGCGGTGGCTAAGGGCCATGGCAATGCAGCAAGTCTTGTGTCTGCAAGGTTTCTAAGGTTGGAAAGCCTTAAAACGCTGATCTGAAAAAAGGAAAATGAAAAATAAGGGATAAAGTTACAACTGCCATCCTGAAAATGTGTTTATTTGAACTTGAGGAGCAAAAGGCAGAAAAGTTTGGGGGAGGGAGAGAGGAGGGAAGAATTTGCTGTAAAAATGCGTGCAGGGAAGTGAACAGCTGCGTTGTTCTGTGAAATGGGAGCTGCTCAAATTCAGAGGTTATTGCACTGACCGAGACCCGGCGTTTGCGCTGGGGCTGAAGGCCGCAGCCCCACGCGCGCAGGCAGGAGGACACCTTGCAGAAGTTGGGGCTGCTCCAGGCTTCCCAGGTGGGGTAACTGCTGCTGGAGGTGGGCTTCCATCTCCCAGCCCCTGTGTTGCGGTGTCTGACGGGTCCTGTTCTCCTCAGAGCGCTCACGTGCTGTCCCCGCCGCGTCCCTAGTGCATTGAGTGTGTGTCAGGGAGTGAAAACTTGGTTATTTACGGCTGTTTCTCCAGTGTTAATGGGTTTGGTGTCTCAGAGGCTGCAGGACAGCGTAGGCGAGCGCTCCTCTGAGGTCCCCCACCTGATCCAGTCCTGCTTCAGGTCCTCTGCCAAGCAGCGGTAGCTTGGAGCTAGGAACAAACTTTCCCCAGACAGGTGATTCCTCTGAAGCATCTGCTTGTGGGCGCTGCTGGTGATGGTGTGCTGGTCTGGATGAATCACCGTTGCCTCCAGCCTGACGTGTTCAATGGCTGCAGCGCTGCCGTCCTGGAGGGGAAGGAATTGTAGTCCATTACCAGGAGTCCATTTCTCTTACCGAAGCGTCACGCGAAGCACCACATGCTCCTTGCCGAGCGCACCCGGTTCCTCGCAGCAAGCCTTGCTCCTGTGCCATGAAACACCCGCTTGACAGCGCGTTCCGGAGCAATATCCTGAAATGAATGATGGCCCCGCGCTGTGCTTTATGCACTGCCCTGAGAGGTGGGAATGTGTAAATCGCACCGTCCGAATGATTTAGCCCCAGGTACAGTTGTGATTCAAAATGAATTTCTATCCCTGCTTCTCCCTCGCGCTGCTGCTGGAGTAACTGCTTGCTATAAACCGGGAGAAAATCGCAACCGCCCGCGTGCCGGATGGGTTGTACGGGGCTGGGCTGGGATGCGTGGCCGTGCCCCCCTCTGTGCCCTGCATCCGCCGTCTCCGCGTGCACGCGCAGGGATGTGGGGTGTAGATTTGATACCGTTCCCGCTCCGTCTCTGGGCGACTTGTCCCAATCTGTATCCGTCCCTAAGCGGGGAGCCACGTGGCACGCGGCTTCCCTCAGGCTGAGTAGGGAAGATGAGTGACATGTTAAAAGTGGCTTTAGGTTTTATGCAAAGCCAATGATCTTAAGCCAGCTGGTGGATTTTAGGTTTTTCAGCAAGTTTCATTGAATAAAAATTTCCTTTGGAAAATGTCTTGGGTCCGGTGTGAAATTCTGACGGACATCACGGCGATGGGAGTTGTGGGTGGCTCGTGTGGTGCTTCACACCTCATTACCCTTGTGGGGATTTGGTTGTCTTCTCTCCTGATTTGGGGGGAAAATGTCAAAATCGTGAGAAAGGCTCTGCTTTCTTTGTGGTGAGAAATTAACATTAATATTAAAACATTTGGGGATTTATTTTAAGGATACATTTTGCTTCTTGGCTGGTACCCTGGTTTACATCTCCCGGAATAGCTTTGGAAATGCAAGTCTAGGCAAATACATAGAAAAGATGAAGCGTGGACTCCACTCTGCTGTTTTCCTTGTGATTTGCTTTTGCAGGGAGCTTTTCTAGTGATTCACTGCCCTCCGGGCGCTGCTTGATGTCCAGGGGTCGGTTGTTCCTCAGAATATGAAGGTCAGAGGTGCTGGAGGAGGGATGAACCCCAAAGACTTGGTCACTGTTTGAGGCTTCAGCTCTCAGAGATGGGGTGGGTGCCTTCTTCTCCGGGAATTCTTAAATCTACCTGTATTCATTTCACTGTTTTGAGCTCTAGAAATTAAAGTGTGCCTGTAAATTCTAGAGAAAAATAGACATGTGCTGTTCTTTGCCTGTGACGAAGCGCAGTTTTGTGGATAGCCAAATAAAATTCCTGGTTCGAAGTGTTTCAGTAATGTGTTAAAGTTTATGGAGCATTTAACAAACTTTTTTAGTGTGCGATAGTTTATAGTGCCAGCAAACAGCCAAGTGTCACATCAAAGCTGTAGTCTTTTCTCACTTAACAGCACAATGTTCAGTGCTTCTTTGTTTATCTCAGGTGGCTTTTCAGTGCACAGCTCAGCATGGCTTTTTCTTTCCTTTTTCCCCCCAAAAAAGTCTAAAAGACAGATTATGAATGCTGATTTAGGGCCCACAATTCAAGCAGAGGGGTTGGATTCATTTTTATCTTTAAAGAAAACAAAAAAAAGGCAAATAATCACAGGGACTCCAGTGGTGTTCTGCCTGCACTGGACTGGGAGAGCAGAGCAGTGAGGTGAAATCTGCTCTGTGGTGAAGACGGGGAGAGTTTTGCCATCAAGTCTTACAGCTCTGTGATGATTTTTCTTTCAAGGCAGGAGCTGGGCTGTGTCTCAGGCAGGGATGGTCTCTGCAGATGGGATCAAGCCAGAGCCCGCTGACACCTGCGTCGGTGAGGCTGCGCGTTTGGTGCCTTTTGCTCAGGTTTGGGGATTTGCTCCTCCTCTGGACTGGAAGAGGATGAGCATTGGGAAGTTGGCACGGGCTGTCCTGTGCCCCAGCGCCTGGGATTGCAGTCACGCAGGAGAGGAACGGGGAGGGAACGCACAGGGAGTCAAACCTCCTAAAGCAGCCGCCTCCGTCGGGAACGTCCTAGAGCTTGGGGTTGTCATTTCTACGAAATTTGAACTAAATAGGTGTAAAAACTTGCTAACAATGTCTGGGTAATGCATCGTAAACTGTCTGATTTACTTTATTGTAGATGTCATTATGATAATGCATATACATGGCATGATGTCCGCACACAAGATCTATTTGGTAGCGAAGGGTTTATGTAACGTGATAAATAACGAACCCTGAGCTGTGCCGAGGGCTCCCTGCAGCATCCCTCGTCACAGCCCGGCCGAGAGGGAGAGGTCTCCTCTTCCCTGGGAGTTACACATGGCTGGGATTGCTGAGCTTCAGCCGTTCTGCAGGGGTTGGGTTTTCGGGCACGGGGTGCGATTCTCATCCCACCGCCTGCGTTTCAGTCCTAGTTTGCTTTGGAAATTTCCTGTGGAGTGGAAGACAGCATAAAATGTCTTAGTAACGTCGATGTGATCCGTCATCGGCAGTACCAGCGGATTGGTCTATGAGAGAGGCGTGTAAGCAGATCTGAAACCCAAATAATCTGTCTGTGTGTTATTAAAAACCAAGCCAATATGCAGCAATACAATCTGAGGAAATTCCATTTTGAGTTCCTGACGACAAACCTTTTGCGCGTTCCTCCCCCGATTCATATAATTGCCGAATCCCTCTGACGGCTTGATGGAATTATAGCTCTGCATTACACAATGGATAATCGATCAAAATAAACTGTGGTCGCCCCTTTGCTGCAGTACGCGTGTGAAACAGATGCGTTGTGATGCGAGTTATTCTTTAACGCCGGTATTTGTGCTGAGTTTTGGGTGTGATTTCAGGATCCGATAGCTGCGTGAACCTGACCTCACCTTGCAGGCTTCACAATCGTGCTGGCTTAAGCAGGGGCTGCAGCAACTTGCTCTTTCTGTGGTGCGTGTAGGAACACTTCTGCCTAAGTATGCAGTGGGCTTGTTTGTTTAAATATCATAGAAAATCAAACCGCAGCAAGGAGGCAAAAGGTGCCGGCAGCCACGCTCTTTGTAAGGGCTGGGTACGGCTTGTAGGCTGAGATCCTGCCTTTCTGTGCGAGCTTGGAGTTGGTTGTGTCTGGTATTTAATGGGCTGCTCCCCGCCTCATTTGCTGCACGAGTTATTTGAGTTTTAGTCTCTGGCTTCGGGAGAATTTCTTACCCTATTTACCAAATGTGCTGCTGTGAAATATGGAAACCCTTTTTCTGAGGGGGTGCTGGGGTTAAAATTAAAGCTGTTTTTGTTTGTAGCGAGCGGTAGCTGGGGTGACGTGTAAGTGGTTACTCTTTGTATGTAATCAGATGAATTTTGCGGGAGATGATCGTGTTTCCTATAGTTCAGAGCACAGTCGTATCCTTCGGTGGGCTTCTTGCTGTTGCCCACCCCCGTTTTCAGCCCGTTCACCTCACGGCAGGGCCTTTTGAGGGATGTTCTGAAGGGCAGCGTTTGCTTAAATGGCTTCCATGGTATTGCAGACGCGGGCTGTGCGTACGCAGCGTCCCTTCGGTCTCCTCCGCGTGCGAAACCCGCCAGATTCTGATGGGAGTGAGATAAAATGGATGGAGTCGGGCAGGGCTGCGGGCGCAGCACCTCCTCGCTGAGCATTTCCGTCCCCGGCTGGGGTTTATTTTTGGGTCTTTCTCCCGCAGAAAGGCGACTCTTCCCATCGCTTCTCCCCAGAGAATCCCTTCTCTCCCTCCTCGCCTCGCTGTGAGGGGATCACAGCTGCTGAGTAAATGTTAAGATAATGGTGTTATTACGGAGTAATTATACTGCAAGTTATTGAATTAAAAGTGATGAGACTGCCTGTAATGCTGACTGGGGAGAGGAGGGAGAGGCTGGGAGGGAGCGCGC